>JAJTUV010000582.1:0-90000 GCA_021653895.1 Mastomys natalensis | reverse complement strand
ACAGGACATATCCAGAGCTGCTCAGTGTGGATATTTCTAGCACATTTTAGTCTAGCTTGCTTCCCAGTTTATATCCCTCTTGATGAGAAACTATCTCAGTAAGAGAAACAGAAAAGAGAAAAATTCATTTTAAGTATTTCAAATTAAAAAAAAACAAACAAAAAACCTTGACTTTGAGTCAGTCATGAAGCCATTGGTTGAATTCCTAGCTTCACTTCCTTGGCATTTTGATAACGCCTTAGCAAAGGGAAAAGGAACAAACAATAGCTGCCCAACGTTCTTTTCCACGGGAAAGGAAAATTAACTTCCAAGGACCTATTCAACTTGCATAGGAGAACTATCACTTTTTTATTATATCTCTTCCACAGTGGGAAGATCCGTAGCATTAAATAATCACAAATAATTTGTGGTCAGTCTACCCAGGGCCATGAGGAGAAGTTACCCACCTCTCCTCAGCAGACTGTTGTGATTCTGGATTTGCCTGTAACCTGGCAGATTCCTGACATCACTCAGAGACATGACCTGTCAGGTTCTGTATAGAATACACCAGCGAGCAAACCCAACTCTCAGCTCCACAGGATTTTAGATTCTAGTGAGTGAAGTCAAACACAAAACAGCTGACCAGTACTAGTATCGGATCAGGAGGGAACACGTGGTACGAAATGAGACAGGAAAGAGGAGGAGGTGCTGGACTGTTGTCCACACAGAGGTGACCTGTGAGTGAGCAGAGTGACGTCAGGAAACGATGCTTGTGAGAGGCCCGTACAGGATGAGGATGCCGTCTCATTTCGCGCTCTGAGGCAGAGTGGAACTGAGAAGACATTACTGTTGCTGCTGGAAGACCTGAACTAGGTGCTTCTCAAGCTGGAGGAAGACTAGGTGAAGTCTGTAGGCGGTATATGAGTCACAGTTGTATGTTTTCCTGGCCAATATATAGAGGTTGGGGTGTTTTTAAGTGGGCTACAATACATGGGGCTGCCCTCCATCAAGAGGCATGCAGCCTAATATACTACCCATGCCCACCATGAGAAATCCTGTCCCACAATCTCCATTCCACTCTCTCACACTGCTCTATTTCCTCCGATAACTGTGGTACCCTGTGACTAAGAGGAGAAGTTTGGGAAGAAAAAAGAAAGGACAAGTAAGCTTTTACTAGCAGTTGTGAGGAGAGCGCTCACCCAGCATTCACCATAGTAACAAGGCACAGCATACAGAAGGAGCACACAATAACTTGTTCGGTACAAGTTCACTACCACCTCTCTAGCACTTAAATGGTTGGAATTGGATTGCAAACACCCCTCGCCTACATTGAAGCTCCTCTGTGTCTTATCCCTAAACCAGACACACAGCACAGATTCTTCTGCCCTAATGCAACGTCATTGCTCCCAGTTTGCAAACCACTGGCAACAAACAGCATGGCAGTAACTAAATGGGCTGATAACAACCTGAAGAGATAAAGATGACAAGGTGAAAGGAAGAAGGGATGGTGTTGGGGCTGGAGATGAGGCGTGTTGGCCAGCATGAAGAGACACATTCTAGATGCCTGGCACCACCATCAAGATAGCTCTGAAGCTGTCCTGGCAAGACAAGATGATGCTGGGTTAGGACATAATACAAGAGGCACAGGACATTAGAGGAGAAAGCTGTAGAGAAATTCAGAAGTCAAAAGTCTGGTGGTGTGTGTGTGTGTGTGTGTGTGTGTGTGTGTGGTGTGTCAAGTGAAAGTGCCCTGTTCTATTGCAAAATATGTCTAGGATTTTGATGGGGTTGTGTTATTTTTTTCTTTAAAGGACTACAAAACCGTTTGTACTTTGCGAGATTATAAAAATTTCATGCAAACGACTGTGTCTTTTCATGTTCCCATGTCTCCCTGTTAAACCATTTTATACTCGGTCACTGTGGGCTTATTGGCCATTAGCCAGCTATATTTTTCTTTGGGAATAAGGGGCAAGCAGTCACAAGGTTGCTCATTCTCAGCCCTGTCTCACAAGTTACACATTCTTTTTTTTTTTTTTTTCAAGTTACACATTCAATAGTGTGCTCTTGAGTGTTGCTTTTCTCGCCTCTGCCGTGATCTCTGTCTTCTGTTTGAGAAGGGGAGATTTAAGGAGAGGAATACTGCAGGAGAATTCCCCCCTATCAGGAACAGAAGCTTAGGGGAAGGTTTGCAGGCTTGGAAAATAGTCCTCGGGTCATTGTATCCACGTATCTGGATAAGGTAAAGTGTATTGGTACATACGAATGTCCAAATAACCAAGTTTGATGTGCATTTACAGAAATGCCATGAGTTTCTTACATTTGCATGGAGAAACTATGAAATGTGCTTATTCTAATGTGCTATATTTATAAGCTATAACTCCTACTCAGTATGTTTATAATCACTGAAGACACTAGAAATCGGGAGACAGTGATGACAATCCAGGAGACCTGCCAGGAGCATAGTAGAGGACCTCAAGCCCGCATTATTTCCTGGTGACATAGTGCTATGTGTTTCGGATCGTACCCATCTAGTTTCACAGTTCATTAACAAGACAGCCCACGAAGAGATTGCACTTATTATCTGGGCCACTGCAGCAGACACACACAGATCCTGACACAAATAGAGCACTGTTTAGATACTTTCAGAATCCGTCACCCACCTTAGATGCTGATAAATGTCTCTCCACACCACTGGGTCAATTTACATTGTCTAGAATTAGGGGGATCAGAGAGTACACACATAGATGGGGTGGCGCTGGAGGAAGCTGTTGGCTCTGAATGAGAATGACTGAAGAATGAGCTTGATAAAGACCTCTTTACAGTCCATTGGAGAACCCAGAATAATGAAGTCAGAAAGGCCTGGGATGTCTACTGCAAGGGAAAGCAGTTGATGAGGATCAAGCTAAGGGAGATTAACTTTAGGCTAGGTGCAACTGTTTTGCTCTTTCTCTCTCTGTGTGTGTGTGTGTGTGTGTGTGTGTAGGTAAACATATAGGCATGTGTAGTGTATGTGTGCATGTGTGTGTCCTGGCATATACATGTGCATGTGTGTACATATGGGAGTATGTGTGTGTGCCTATGTACTGGCATATACATGTGCACATGTGTGCATATGGGCATATGTGTGTATGTGGGGTGTGTGCGTAGGTGTACATATGGTCATGTGTGATGTGTATATGTGTGTGCACAAATGTGTACTGGTGTATACATGTGCATGTGTGTGTATGTGGGAGTGTGTGTGTGCATGTGTGTGTTTGTGTGTGTATGTTGGTATTTTTGTTTTGTTTCGTTGTTTGAGAGAAAGGATGCCTGGGGCATGAACTTATCATGGAAGACGTGAGTCCTGAGTTAATCATCTGTCTGCCTTGGCTTCCTAGCTACTCTGTGTGGCTGGGGATCCCTGGGAAGGTTAGAGGAAGCGGCCTGCTGGGTGTGGCTTCAAAGGGTGGACAGTGAGCAGTTTGACTTTTCCCATCAGTGTCTAAATTTATCTCCATTGTTTCTTTCCTTTTTTTTTTTTTCTCTCTTTTGCACTAAAATGGGACTTGGGCTCAGGGAAGGACAACAATATCTTGAGAGAGAACTGTGTGCATCGAAGACAGGGTCATCTACATTGTCTGAACTCCATGTGCGACAGAGATTACACTTGGAGAGAACAAAAGAACTACGCAACAGAAATGTCCCTGCCAGTAAACAAGAGAAACGTGACTCGCTGTAACAGGCGGCTTCCTGAAGCCTAGCAGTTTATGAAAATAATTGTCCCATTCCCACCCCTCCCCCAGTGTTTCTCCCTGAGAAGGAGACTTCAGACAGAAAGGGCTTCCTAAGGCTTGGACTGCTCCTTGGGAGTAGCTTGAAGACGTACAGAAGCTGCATGAGCGGAAATTTAATCAGCACACTCTTGTTGCACACAAAAGATACCTGGGTGGATGCCCTGTACAGTAGTTACATATGACTGGAAGAAGCCTGACTCAACACTACGATGAATAGAATGGGGTCCAGTCCCCCCATTTAAATGGAAAGCAGACTGTGTGGTTCAACAACCTGCTTGATAGTTACTGTTGCTTGGACTTTTAAAGGGCTTTTATCCACTCAGTAAAGATTCTTCTAGAACAAGCTTTTAACTCAACAGTGAATGTGCCTTCTAGTGGAAGACTCCTCAATGTCTCTGCAAATATGAACATTTTTGACTATAACATCTCTGCCCTTAATAACTGATGTTCACAACAGTTTAAAAAAAAAATGCAGTGTGACAGCATTCCAAGATGCAAACTGAAAGCTTCATTATCCCAGAAGACATCACAGGCAACAACAATGATGTATCAAGATCTAAATGGCCATAGCCCTGAGAAACTGGACCAAGTCTCCTTTGAAGAGAACTGTTTACTGGCTGTTAAAGCACTTTGGGACACAGAGGCTCCAGAAATGAAGGTGACACAGACACACCAACTGAAACTCTTGATGTCCCAGCATCCTCATAGCTACCAGCATGCCCTGCTGTCTGTCCTGTGTTGGCTGATGCTATCGTCCCTGAAAGCAAGTTGTGTGTGGTGGGCTGACTCAAAAGAGCTGATCAAAAGTAGATAAAGGCAAGGAAGACGTCTAGATTCCTGTCTTGAAATGAATTCATAAAAGTTTTACTGTTGTTTTTGCTGTGATTCAGCTTAGATCACTTATATCAACACAAGCTTTACTCCTAGAAACCAACCGCTGAGGGCAACATGCAGACTATCAGAGAATAGGAAGAGAAGGGAATTGTGTAGTCAGCAGGTGGTTATCAGTGAGAGAATGCAATCTGTCCAGGGGTGCTTTCTGTGCTTCGGCTAGGGCTCAGATCTGAACCCTGTAAACAAACCTCCTCTCAGGACCATTAGGTCACCTTTGCAGTAATGGCCAAGGCATATTTTGCATACAGTTTCACGCCTGGCAATAATTCTAAGCCCTTTGGAAGTTTGCAGATGTACACTGAACCTACAGGTAACACATATTTGGGAACCAGTTTACAGTGTCTTCTTTTGATTTGGGGGGTCTGGAGAATTGACCTTGAGCATAGGCTGCTAAAGCTCAAATTGTGCTGACTTCAAAAATATGGCCAGGTGTGCCTCAGGACCACCTTGAGTGGGTGTTAGAGTCAGGGGCTAGTTTACTGGAGCCTTGAGATTAGAAATAAGCAATTTCAGTGGAATACAGAGCTAAGAAAGCTGTACTCCATCATCCTGTTCAGAATCCAGATGGAGCTGACTCTTCCTTCTACATCAGCTTCATCCCTGAACTTTAAAACACAGACCCAAAAAGCAGTGAGAGGTACAAACTGGTAAACACTTGAGAAAGACTATGCATCAGTTTCATCTGGTCTTAATGAAGGAATAAAACCAATGAAAAGAACAATTTTAATAATCTCTTCTCTCATTCTTATAATGTACTAGATACTGGGTTTTGTGCTTTACAGTTACCCATCAAATCAGTACTTCTAATGAAGACACCAGACCAGTGCTTTAAGACGTGACAATGGATGGCAGAGAAAAATCAAATCATCAAAAAAGAATGTGATTCACTCATATACCACAGTTTATGGAGGACAGTGCAAGGTTTTAACCCAAGCAGTTTGGCTTTGGAATTCATAACACAAACTCCTAGGATCCCATATTTGATTTTTGTGAAAAGGTAGAACGTTGGTATCTTAGTTAGGGTTTCTAATGCCATGACCCAAAAGGAACTTGGGGAGGAAAGAGTTTATTTGGTTTATGTTTATATATCATAGTCCAGTATCAAAGGCAGTCAGGGACTGCCTCTGGAACTCAGAGAAGAAACCTGGAGGCAGAAACCTGGACACAGGAGTGGATGCAGAGGCCCTGGAGGGATTCTGCTTGCTGGCTTACTCCTTGTGACTTGCTCAGCCTGCTTTCTTATAGAACCCAGAACCACCAGTCCAGGAACGGAATCACTCACAAAAGGCTGGGCTCTCCCACACCAATCACTAAATAAAAAAATGCCCTACATGTTTGGCTACAAACCAGTCTTATGAAGGCATTTTCTCAATTGACTTTCCTTCCTGTCGGATAACACCAGCTTCTGTTAGTTTACCATAAAATTATCAAGCACAAATTGGGAACTATGTTAAGTAGGAAATAGAAAATGGCAAGGCAGCAGGTAAATTTCTGGAAAGCTTGGTCCACCGCCTTCAATTTTGACTAAACACCAGAATCATCAAGGAGCTAAAACAGCCCAGGCCATGAAATCCAAACCACACAGAAGGGTTTCACAGTTGTTTGATCACTCAAAGCACATGGCTGAGTGTCCTGTGCAGTCAAGTTTGAGAGCAACTGAGACAGGTCAAAGGAAATTATTTATATATGTTTTCAATTAAGAGAAAGATAATGGCTAAAGAGATGGTTCAGTTGTTTAGAATATTTGTTATATTTGTTAAAGACTCAGTTTCAGTTTTTAACATCCACAACAAGTGGCTTACAACTACTGGTAACCCCAGTTCCAGGACATCCAACACTGGAGAGGCACAGTGATTGCAATCACAAATCATGCCCCAGTGCATGAGGCACTGTGCTCACAGCACCCTCCATCCCCCCAACACACAAGACAGTGTGCTCACAAGCACACACCATCTCCCCAGCATACGAGACAGCATGCTCACAAGCACATGTCATTCCCCAACACACATTTAATCGAAAATAATAAAAATAAGCTTTAAAAAAGAAAAGGCAAATATCAACAAACCGACCATAGAAAACTTTCAGGCAGATGACAACCACTAGATATTCTCACTTGTAAAGAGAAACACACTGTTAACAAACTGGGGCATGAGTGGGTATTGTTATTTCATCTATTGATTGGTACCCTGAGAGCACTGAAGAACTGGCAACCAAGGTCAAAAGGTCTAGAGGTATATACATGCTACAGAATTATACTTTGATCTTTTACCTTTCTTTGTATTACATAGTTCCCAAAAATATTTAAGTTGTCTAGAATGACAAAATACCTTGTATTAACTTATTTCAACTAAATAAATAATTACATTTTAAAATTAACAGTGTACATCCCTAGCGTAAATTTTCTTAGAATACCTTCAAGTCACAGTGAACTTGAGACTGAGGACCCAACCTGTGGGGCAGCCATTAATCAGAATGAACTCATAACCCACAGGAAGAGGTGGGATCCACCTTGCTGAGGCTCTTACTGGGCCCTGAACTGTCTGCTTGCTGTGCCTTTGGCTTACAGGATGCAGTTGTGCATATCTGTTTATTGGTGTTCTCGTAGAATGAAGTAACCACATTCAGGTATGTCTTACCAAATCACTCTCCCAAGTAGATTTTTTAACAGACTGATGCAAGTTGTACATGTGAGCCAATGATGATCTATGAATAGGCACTACTTTCTAAAACAGCTTACAGATGGATTCCAATTGCCTGGGGAAATCTACACTTGGCAATTCTGAGGTTTCATGATAATCCAAGCTTTTATAGGCACGTTGCCCTTATCAAAGACCTTCATCTTCATGTTGTCGATCAGCAAAACTTTAGGTTTCTTCAGTTCTCTAAATGCACCCCTGTAACTCCAACACAAGTCTGCATGCATCTCCCAGAGTCCAACCGCAAGCAAGCAGAGAGAAATAAAAAGTATTCGTGAGCTCAAGAAATAAGGAAACAGAATTAATGAAATACAGCATATACCTTGTCTATTTGTTTTATGAAACTCTTATGTCAACAAATATCCTCTCATGCTTTTTTGCTAAAATTTATCGTTTAAAGAATCATTTCTGCTGAAGCTGCCCTCTCTTGCCCAAGCCTGCTCTGCCTGTCGGACCAACCAATCAAGATTAACCAGAGGTCACTCAACACAACACAGTTCAGTAGACTGACTTTCATGTTGTGAACGAAATCTTCCCTCTTTCACAAGAACCCAGAGCAAACACAGTAAGCAAGAACTTCCATATTAGGTTTCTCCCCATATTAAAAGCATCACATGGAGAATTTAGGGTCACAGGTAGATGGGATGACTATTTTGTTGGACCCTGAACTTATTATACAGCTGCCTGTAAAGACACAGAAGCTTCACCTGACCCAGCTAGGTTGTGGCTCTACCCTGTTCCCTGTATTTTAACTATACCCACAGTGCTTAAAGGAACCATAGCGCAGCTTTAAAAATTCCTGAAGAGCAGGTGTAAGATCAGGGCCTACGTCATTGCTGTAGGTATAAGAACAGCCACCCTCAGTCTTTCAGAGTGATCTTCTCTCTTTGATGAATTAACCAAACTGAGAGCAAGTCTATTGCAGCCGAAAAGTGTGGGTATGGGCTGGAGACATGCTGTGATATGGTGAAGCCTGTAACGGTGCCCAGCTGTGGAATGCTGAGACTCGCGAGAGTGGAAATATCTGTTAACGGTGTTTGGGGAACCTGGTTCATTGTCAAAAGATGCTGTGCAAGTGGTTTCCCAGGTAACAGAACCCCAACCATGTGAGTCGACATGAGCTCTACAGTTAGATCAAGTTTGGGCGAAGACTCCTTAGAGAGTTAAATCCACACTTCATGTATTCAGATATCATGTATTAACCTCCACATTCACAAGTGAGTTCTGCATGGAGGAAAATGAACAACAACACGGGGACCTTGGCACTTTCCACAGCCATTGCTTTGGTCTCAAGAAAGAGTGTTTGTCAATCATCTGTTTGCAACTAGACTGCTCACTACACCATGCAAATGAACTGGGCTTGCTCACCTCTAACCTCTTTCCCTCTGTGTCCGATCCTTACTCTCCTACTAGGTCTCTGCTCTCATACAGAATTAAGAGTAAGCATGTCTGCTGCCCCTCTCTCAACCCCACACTGCATCCTTACCACCCTGTTTCTCTTCTTTTCATAGACACCTGAAATACTCAACATGTGTTTGCTTTGGGCATCTCACCCGTGTAGAACCTATGTGGTTTCCATCAGTTCACCAATCTGCCTCTGTAAAAGTGACCCGGCCAGTTGCTAAGCTGAATGTCCTCTGCTGAGCTAACCTTGGGTTCGTGCTGAGCATGTGAGGTGTCTTATCTCCTTACTTTGGACACTCATCACCGCTAGCCTCAGGATTGTCTTGGATGCCCATTGGTTCATGAGATGCCTGGTTATGTACTTCTGGAATCCCTCTCGCAGGATTCTGCCAAAATTCCAGCAGTCTTTCTTCCCAAATATCGTCCAAAAGGCCAGATCTTTTAGTGGTCATCTATGAATTGAATGTAAAGTATGAAAATAACAGAGTCCTCCAGCAAGAGAATGAAGCATTAGCCGGGTGAGCATACCAGAGAGATCTCACATACTTGAGGTATAACTGAGGGGAGGAGGGGGCCCATAAAAGACACAGAGAATGTTCAAGGAGGGAGAAAGCTTTGAGGGCTGGTAAACAGAGGAGAAGATGCTGTAAAGGAGAAGAACAATCAAGAGGAGGGGGGAGTTAAAAGCCAGTCACAAATCGAGCAAAGGAGGGCAGTAATGAAACACATCTGGAAATGGTGAGATGGGGAATGGATATCTCCGGAAGGCGGAGCTGCAACCAGCAAGTCTACACATGAAACACACAGCCCCCAAGAATAGTCAGCCGCACAAAGATTAAAGAGGTATTTTCACTAACAAATGAATAAATTGGCTTCTCAACTAATAATAACAAGACGTCAGCTGAAGTGTGATAGACTTGTGTTTTATATATTGCTCTTAACATTACCAACCAACGCATCCTTTTAAAAGGAAAAAATAATTTTACAGAAGATGTAGCCCAGGGCTTTGACCTGTTAGTTTTACATATGGGAATCTAGCCTAAGAAACTAACCAAAAATATTTGTAGGCCCAAACTGTTTATTTTAGCGTTGTTTATAATTATTAAAGAGAAAAAAAAAAACCCTCTGGGGGGGAAAAATAAGGAATCAAAGGAATTAAATTGCATTGTATTCACTTAAGAAGAATTGTGCAAACCAGAAATAATATAATGTGTTTATGATAAAAAAGAAATAATAAATAAAAGTGCTTTGCATATGTTTGCACTTAAGGAAAGAGGCAGAAACACAGACGAAGGGAAGACGCACAGGGAGATGAAACCAAGATACTATTTCCACTTCTTCCTACGCTCACTGTGATATGGTTTGTATTACTTTTATAATAAAAGTATTTTATTGAAATTTTTGGTGATACAATTCTTTTGGGCCACATGAATAACAATTCTGCCATGAGCACTGTTTTGAGTGAGAAGGGCCCTATTAATATGTATGAAATTTATGTCATGCTTATGTCAAATCTTTGCTGAGGTCTGCTGGACTCTCCCAGTGAGTTTTACTTGCTCTGAGAGATGTGTTCTTGTGTTTTGTTCAGTTTTCAGTATGCAGCTCCACCGGCTGGGCATGAGGGAGTCTCATGCTTGGCTAGTGGTTGGTAAACTCTCCAAAGAGCTTTCCTGTGGGTTTGTTTGGCTTCTTCCCTTCCTACTTTGCCTAGATGCTATCTTTGAGACAACTGCCTCCTCCAGGAAGCTCTACAAAGCTCCAAAGCCAGGACCCAGACTCTAAGGTGTGAGCATAGTCCTTACTAGAAAACCACTTCACGACAGCAGGGCAGAACATCTGCCAGCTATACTTTACAACCCAGGTCAAGGATAAGGTGTAGGTAAGGTGCTAGGCAGAGGCTCAGTGACAGACAGGGGGTGTGGTTTTACTTATATTTATGGATTTTGCAGTTTTGATGAAGGGTTGGGACTGGCAGAAGATGTAGGGTGCTTTTTAGATCATATTCAAAAGATAACACAAAAACTGTTTCTGACTTTTTTCTGAATGTTAATTTTAATTCTGGACAAAAAACTTTTTACCAGATTCACATAATATCAGCCTTATTTATCTGACAGGAAACTGGAGATGGAGAAGAATAAGGGTACAAAGGCCCCAAACCAACGCTTTCCATTTCTTAGGTAAATTATTCAGGCAGGGAGAAGTCAGCAGAAGGCAGTAAGACAAGGCAGGACAGATCAGCAGAGGTGAGGGGATCAATTCTGTCAAACCCAAGCCTCACAGAGGACAAAGGGCTTCTTCTCTGGTCCTTTACCATGTAAGATGCCATTGAAAACCCCTTGTGTACCTTTCTTCTAAGGATAAAAACACTGGAACTCTGTTTTGAAAACAGCCTTTTTCCAAGGCAAAGGCTGACTGACTCAGTGACTAGAGCAACCAAAACGACTACCCTCCGGTTGAAGCTAAAGATGACATGCGTTGCAGAGGAACATAATTTGAAGAAGAAAAAAATCATCCTATGAAGTAATTAATGTAAGTGTGGGTAAGTTTCCAGGATTGAGACTTTGATCTGACAACCAGAAGAAGTGGAGTAAGGCAGGGATGTACTGTGGCCTTAAGACTTCAAATGTTTTTCCATGCTAGTCAAAATTTAATTACTTCTCCCCCACTCTCCACCACTGACAGTTCCAAATTAAAATAAATGGACCATGTCGAGACAATCTCGGATACATGTAGTGCCTGAGAAAACGCTGTTGCTTAGCGCAGGGACAGCCGAGACTCTTCTAATAAATCCCCTCCCTTCTCTATGGGATGGTAAGGGAATTGAGGGGCAGGGCTTGGTGATGGGATGAAGGAACAGGCTAAGATCTTGGTGTGTTTCTCAGGGTTGATCCTACTGGCGTTCTCTTCTCCTATACGTTCTCTGTGCACAGATCGTACAAGGCTTGGAGGAAGTGGGATAGACAAATGCCCTGTGGTCATCCAATATATTAAGCCAATTCCTTTCTAAGTGCAGGTAGATTGGTTTTTATTTAGCGACCAACCATCAACTCTGTTACAAATTAATGAGAGATCGGAAGCCCAGCTGGACCTCATCTGGTCATGCATTTGCTATCATTGTGATAGAGGAGGCTCCTTGTAATCTAAGGCAAGGAAATATCTCGTCGTGAGTCTGTCCCTCTTCAAGACAAGGTTTGGGGAGTCCTGGAGACCTGCCTTCTCATCTCTGTGGCTCTGAAGCATCTGCAGAGCATTCCCACCTTCCCAGAATCCATCATTCAGGGAACTCGCTTGTTGTTGGCTTCTTGTTTTGAAATCCCAGTTCCTGGTATTTTCCTCCGCTTCATTGTACCTCTCGAGGCTGAGTGGGAAAGTATCAGGCAGGCACTGTGACAGTAAACAGGAAGCTGGTGACCCCTTGGAACCATGATTGCTGCCCTCCGTGTTTGGTCTTGGGAAGCAGAGATAAGAAGGTGCTTAAATGCAGTCAAGTATCCATGGCAATTCAGACAAATAACCGCTCATAAACAAGAATCCATAAGCACTCAGATGCACTGGAATTAATGAACTGTTATCCCAGTGATGCCACACTGGCCTGAGAAAACTGCCTGAAAGCTTCTGGTAGCCACAGTGAACCCTATAGTGAGAACATTATGGCTGTTCCTGTTATCAGTTCCTTCTCTATCCAAGGTTGTTTCAGAGAATCCCCTCTAGCCACCAACAACCTGTCCGTGCAACCTATCCATACAGCAGCCAGTTCTACCCTCACACCGAGGATCAGAGCAAGAATGGGGGAGAAGTCGAATTGTTTGTCAAAACTGAAGCTTTCCTTTTATTCTTTTCTCTTTTTTTTTTCTTTTTCTTTTTTTTTTTTTACACTCCAGATTTTATTCCCCTCCCAGCCCACCCTCCGACTGTTCCACATCCTATACCTCCTCCCTGAACCCCTGTCTCCACAAGTATATCCCCACCACCCCCAACCCCACCTGACCTCTAAGCTCCCTGGGGCCTCCAGTCTCTGGAGGGCTAGATGCATCTTCTCTGACTAAACCCAGACCGGGCAGTCCTCTGCTGCATATGTGTTGGGGGCCCCATATCAGCTGGTGTATGCTCCCTGGTTGGTGACCCAGTGTCTGAGAGATCTCAGGGGTCCAGGTTAATTGAGACTGCTGGTCCTCCTACAGGGTCGCCCTCAGGAGGCTTCAGGGCGACCCTGAAGCCTTCCTTTTGGTCTCACCTAGACTCCTGAGAAGGCGGGAAAGCACAGATCCTTTCGTCCCTTGGCTTCTCATTACGTCCATCAGAGGGAGGCGTCTGCTGCCACCCTCCCCTGAGCTCTGAGGGCACAGTCTTGCGTGTCTTTGTGATTGGGTGAGTCACTTTTGGACACCAGCAGGGCTGTACCGTGTCTGAATCGGTCCTACGTGCTTCTCCACTGGTGTCTTCGATACACGCTGGAGCACGACACCATCGGCGCACATCCGGTCTTTGTTCCTTCCGACTCTCATATTAGATCTGGTCTGTTCCCGTACCTTTCTAGAAGACCTGGGTGACCATGTGTTTCCATCTATTCAGTGGTCAATTTGCCTAGCCTTAATGGTGTTATCATGTAATCCTAACTACTCTGACTTCAGGAAAAGGTCTCAATGAAAACCAAGGTGCCTCTGTGCTTGGTCATAACATTAGCCAATCTCACTACTTGTTTTTTTCCTTCTTCCTCATGTGTTGGCAATTCTGGTAATCTGTCCTTCTCTATGGTTTCTGGAATTACAGCAACAATTTCTAAATCAAATAAAACATGATATATTGAGATTTTGACTAGATTATATTGAATTTAGAGACTCATTTGGTAGTTCATATCGTTACTATTTTTTTTATAGTGTTGAGTCTTTTGGCCTAAGACCATTGTATATGTGGACGTCCCAGCTTCCTCTCTGAGTTCTCTTCTGAGACAGTTTTCAAAAAAATCACTGTTGTGCCCCTAATACCTGGTCACACTGGGCACCAGTATCTTCTTCTCAATTCGTGAAACATAATGAGGCTGTAGGAAAGAAACTGAGCTCTTACCTCATGATGGAGTTAGCAGGGCAGGGTGAAGGCGGTGGAGACCAAGCAGGGCAGCCATGGTGGTGGCACGGAGATGAGGGTCACGGGGTTAGGCTCATGAGAAGTCACTAAGTTGGATGCCCAGCATGGCCAGGTAGCGAGGGCACAACGCCATACCTTCACCAACCACTGCCCATAGGAACTAACAACAACAAGAAGAGAACAGGGTACACAGAGAACTCTTAAGACACTGTCCTGATAGCCCAACAGCTAGCTTCTAACCCTCAGAAGTGATGAGTGTGCTATATTCACAGCCTCAGCCCGTTTGCCCTTAACCAGACTGCATGACTTTCCTTCCTCTAAATCAGTAAGTTGTTACCACAGGCAAATGGCAAGCGTGGAACCTGTGGAACCTGGGGGTATGCCGGTGAAGAAGATGATGTTTGTGGCCACAGGTTTACATGAAGACATCCGGGAACCAAACAGCAATGCTGGTTTTTATAGAGGGAACATACACGGCCCGTGGAGGTATGGCGGGGCCCAGCATTGCAGGTCGTTCGGTTTTATTGTTAACTTCCCATCTAAACTATTGGCTAAAAAAAAAAAAAAAAATATTCCCCAACTACATTAGGTGTCAGGGAACCTTGATACACCTTATAACCCTGGCAGTGTTTAGTTTCACTTAATTTTTTAAATTACTTTCCCCAGAAGTTTTTTTTTTCTTCTTCATGGCTTGCAGCATCGTTTCATTTTGAGGACTGAAACTACAGAATGTGCATCAAGGAGCAGCGCGTGGATAGAGAAAGTGACTGTCTCTAAGCGGCCTGCATGAAGACAAGCACCACCATGAAGCTCATCTCAGTTCAAGTATTTTAAATTATTTCTACAAAGAAAATGTCTCAGATTGTCTGGGGAAAGAAAAATCAAGATAAAACTGCCCTTCATAGAAGGCCTTGGAAACTGCCATACCTTAAGAAGTGGAGAAAAAGCCGGCCAGCGGTGATGCACCGCAGCAGTCGCAGCGCTCTGGAGTCAGAGGCAGCCGTCTGTCAGTCAGTCTCTCCCAAGTTCGAATCCCCGCCCGTGCCTGTCAATCAATGACAGGGAAAAAAAAAAAGTGGGAAAAAAAATCACACCACACAAGGTGAAGCTAAAGGAAGAGGGCGGGCTGCAAACTGAAGACAGGCTTGAAATGCGTTTGAGGGGGATATAGATACAATGTCATGCATTCAGGCAACCGAATTCTGCAATTTCCTAACCCAGTTGAGTCAGCCCTTCTGCTCTTTGGAGAAAAAGCTACCTGAGAAAAAAATTCTTAGTGTGGACTTGGCTATTTCCAGTGCCAATGCCAGTTAGGTTTAACAATGCCAGTTAGGTATAAACGAAAAATGTGTTTGTTTAAATACTGTAAATTGGCAGGGAAAATTGGGGATGAGACTGGTAACCTGACAAGAGAGAATGAATGGTACCAGGGAGAAAATGCTGGAGTCTGAGCAGAGCCCATTTGTCATGTCGCTTCTGTGCCTCCATATGGAGCTATTAAAGAAAACAACACAGAGACTGAATCAAGCTGGATCGGAGGCCCAGGATGCAAAGATATGAGCTTTGACTAGAGACAAGTGTGCTGAAGTCTCTTCTCAGCCCACTTCCAGTTGCATCAGTAAGGAATTTTAGATAGAACCTAGACACTTTATCAGAATGACTATTTATAGGAGTGGAAAGATGACTCAGCAGTTAAGAGCACTGATTGTTCTTCCAGAGGACCCAGGTTCAAATCCCAGCACCCACATTACAGCTCACAACTCTCTGTAACTGCAAAATCTGACTGACACCCTCATACATACCAAAACACCGATGCACATAAAAGTAAGTTTAAAAAATATCTTTTAAAAATATAACTGTTTACCCTCGGCATCTTTGATAGACTATTCTGTTCCCTCTCAGAGCCCCTCAGAGCTCAATTTCCTATCGGCTGTCACCTGAAAAAGCATCAGAAAAAAAAAAAAAAAAGCGCTTTCCTGTTGCCTGTTTGTGAAATATTTCTAGCTGGGCTGCCTTGTCTGGCCTCAGTGGGTGAGGATGTGTCTAGCCCGAAGAGACTTCATGTGTCAGGGTAAGGGCATACCCAAGGAGGGGCCCACCATCTCAGAGGAGAAAGGAGCATGGGAGAAGGATTGTGGGAGGGGGTGACTGGGAGGTAGGCAGTGAGCAGGATGTAAAGTGAACAAAGAAAAAGAAAAAGTTTTCAAGCCAGAGACAAACACGTAAAGATGTCTTATTTCCCTTAGACTCGGGGACAAAGATCTGAGACACATCTGGGGGTGAGATAAGCCAGTTTGGCTGAGTGCACACACAGACGCTGCTTGGAACAACATAATATGTCTTCTAAATATTGAACTGGCATGGGTGTTTAAAAGCCATATCTAGAGTGTTGTTGATAAAGGAACAACCACTTGTACAGTACTACAATCCACCCTGACACCATTTTAAAGCCCTCCCCAGAACACCAAAGCCAGGCACTTTGAGGGGACTCTTGCCTTACTAGGCAGCAGGTTGACCTGACAGCCACAAATAACCCGCCTGACTTTGCTCTCTGACATCACCGCCGCCTTCTTAACTGAATTGATCCACAGTCTCCTGTTTACAGGAAGGCGCCGAAGCGAGCCCTGCGGTTTTGGTGGCCTCTAAAACCCTCCCTCTGTGTCCTCTGGAGGAACTGCAGACATTTCCAGAACCAATCAATACCTATATCTAACATGCATTGCAAAACATTTTCCTCTCTAATTTATTTCACACACATATTTTTTTGTTGTTGTTCTTTTCTCAGAAACATTCTCTTTTCTCTTTCCATATCTGTTTTGAGGAGGTAAACATTATCTTTCAGAAACATGGGGATTTGTTCATTTCCAACACATAGTTAGAAACTTCCCATTAAAGATTCAAAAAGAAAAAAAAAAATAGGAGCAAAATCAATACACTTTTAAAAGTTGGTTGGGTACAGGTTCTGATGTTGAAAATGGGGGTCCCACTTGATGTCACATGGGGACTGATTTAACAGCAGTGGTCTTGAATGATAAGGGATCTCCTGAAAGACTGACGAGATGGAGCTGGAGAGGTGGCTCAGTCACTAAAGGGCTTTCAGCACACACAGAGACTATAGTGTCACCCCCAGAACCCTTATAAAAGCTGTATATGTGGTACATGTCTGTAATCCCAGCGTATTGGAGGAAGAGATGGGAGGATCCCTTGACACCCTGGCCAGCAGGTCTACCAGAATCAGCAAGTCCCAGACCCCAGTGAGAGAGACCTTGACTCAAAAGATAAAGTTCCCAAGGAAGGACACCTGAAGTTGACCTTCACATCCATGCAAAAACACATGGATAAGTATATACATGTATGCCTACACATGTATACACACAATACACACTTTTTATAAACTCTTAAGTCTTCTGTACTAGCTGAGATTGTGCTTGTGTATGAACCTAATGCCCTCAATGACAGTGGGAAGACCTACCAGCTACAGTACTATCTATAGTACTAGAACCACCACGATCCTGGTGGACGGGAGCCTCCCAAGAGACAATAGGATTGAGGTTACTGGCCATGTGACATCAAGTGGGACCCCCATTTTTAACATTAGAACCTGTTACCTAACCAACTTTTAAAAGTGTATTGATTTTGCTCCCATGTTTTTGTTTTTGTTTTTTTTAAATATCTTCAATGGAAGTCAGCCTCCCATCGAATACTTTCAAGACAGGCAGAGGAGATGTGTTCTTCTCCTCAACCTCCCACAAACTCCAAAGGATGAAAAGAGACCTCTCAGATCGTTCTAACTGTGAAACCAGTGACACTGGTGGCTGCCCCAGAAGTACTTCTCAGCTTCTTTGTGAGAAGAGGAGCCACGGAAGAGTGGACAGTTTCTAGAGCTGATTAATCTGCCCCTGCACTCAAGAGCCAGTGTTAGTCATTTTATGAAACCAGGAATGAATGGTTGGGAATGTTTGGGACAGCACACCATTTGACTTCCTCGTGGGAAAAAAAAAAATGGTGGTGTCAATTAAAAAACAAACAAACAAACACCACTGTACAAGATCATTGTAAAGACTACTAGGAAAGGCATAATTCCCTGGGAAATTGTAAAGAACCCTCTTACAAATACCTGTAGATAGGGTCATGTTTTAGGACCAAAGAGACTGTAAAGTTACATGAGAGCTAGTGTGTGCAAATCTAAAATTATTTGGGAAACAAAGAAGTACCCCATCTGATCGAGTGTTTCCAGCATAGACGGCAAAGACACGCAGGACATGTGACAAGGCCGGGGTGAGCGGCCCGATGTCCCTGCTTTGCTGATTGGACAAGCTTGCGTGACGTCAGCATCAGTAGCCCTTGGTGGTCTGAGACTTGGGTGAGTGATGTGCCTTGGTGCTGGCTGGCAGCTTCACACTGCAGGATGTGCTGCTGAGTGCCTTAGATTCTTCTGTTTTCTTTTATGTATTCGGGATATTTCAAAAGCATGGTTTCATGAGGTTTATTCTTAAGGAGGTTTTTAAAAAATTGTTTAAACGTACTTCTTTTAATACCGTGCACTTATTCTGGCAAGGTGCATGCCTGCCGGTGAGTTGTTATTCTTCTTTTCCATTTTTTTTTTCTTTTTTTAATTTTAATGATGTTCTGGATTCTGCCGTGAAACACAACCTCGCAGAACTAAGCCATTTCTGTCCCCGTATCTCTCCCCTCATTCTATAAATCTGTGTTTCAGATCATTCATTCATAACCTGGTTATTGCAGTATTTATTTCAGAAAGAGATGAAGGACCTTAGTTAATGTTTTTAGAACACGTAGAAAGTCTCAACTGTAAGACTGAACGGAAGTGAATACGACGTTCATATATTATGAGTAATCAAAACGCAGGAGCAAGTGGGATGATTGATTCCAAACCTTTCCATTATTTCTTCTTCCAGGGAAGGGGAGAGATTTTAATAAGCAAGCTCCTGCTGACATTTTCTCTCTGGAAAGATATTCTTTCCATTAGAATAATAATTTGCAAAGGAGATTCTCTGCACGGTCTTCTTTCTGAATAGGTAGGAAGTTCTGTGAACAGGTTACTGAGAGGTCTGTTAGCATCCATAGGACATGTGAGACTTGGGCATCACAGAGGTGGGATATGTTCGGATCACGTGTTCAGTTCTCCTGAAGGAGACCCCCTGAGACTTCCACCACAAGCCTGACTCTGGAACCACATTAACAACTTGCTTTGAACTCGCATGAGTCTCAAGTGCTAAATTTGCCAACGCGTCTACATAAAGGTTATACACTCACTGTAAGTGTGGAGTCTATTCAGAAGGATAGCCATATTGGTTGCTAGGAGATGGAGGGATTCTCTCAGAGAAGAATCAGTTCTGAAAAAAAAAATTTTTTTTCACATAAAAACCTTTTAAATATAAATACCTTTGACAGCAGCTATTATTATTCACTGATTTCTCTCACATCTGAATAAACGGCAGGAAAAGATGAAATTATTCATACACCATTATACAGTAAAGTGTTAAAATAGAAAAGTCTTTTTCTCTCCTCTCTCTCTCTCTCTCTCTCTCTTTCTCTCTCTCAGTTAATGCTAAAGAAGATGAAGAAAGCTACTTTTGTTTCTTTCAATTGAATTTCTCTGCTTTCCTCTTCCAAGTCCCAGGATGAGGGAACTGAGACCTGAGACCATGGATATGATTACTGACATTCTTGCAGCCCCTGGTGTCTGCTCTTGATAGTCAGGACACAGAAGAAAGAGCATGGCCAACCTCCCCACTGGATGGCTTGGGGGAGCAGGTGGGATTCTGTGCCCTTGAAGGCAACCACCCATTCTATTGCATTTCAATCATATCTGCAATTTTCTCGCTACTGGCTTCACTGGCAACACAGCTGCCTTGCACGTGGGTCTATATACTCAGCTTCTGAGGAAAAACAAAAACAAAAACCTTAACAAATAAAATGTAAGCTGAGTCATATGGTCACTGTGTTATAAATTGCACAGAACATAAATGAAGCAGCAATGGTCCCTAATTCTGTGGGCCTCCCTGCCTTTGAGGAACTGAGAAGTTTGCAGCTGAGCCACACGGTATGAACCAAGTGGCTAGTTTCCTTTAGATGAGATTGGGGAAATGTAACCCCTGAGCTTACAGATAGAGACCGTTGTGGACACACACATGACATTGGTATGAGAATGGACACCTCAGAGCCTGAGTATGATACAAAGTTTCTCAGGAATTTTTGCTTATGGGGCTCCTTGGAATCCGACTGAGACATACTTCCTTACCCAAATATTGACACGAAGCTCTCCATTGACTGAGCGCTTTTCTGTGAGAGCTTTGGTGGCAATGCCCCCTCCTAACCATTTCACACATTTGTTCTGACTCCTGGCACCAGGAAGCTCTCATTGTTCCAGTCAATGCTTGGCGGGTGACATTATTCCCTCTGTTGGTGACAGACAGAATGTGTTTCCTTTCTAGAAGTTCTCATGAGACTTTCTTGCACTGGGCTCCAACACACCAAAAAAGGCAGCCTGTTAGCAGGTCTCTGCTTCCTGCATCTTCCTTGCTGCCTCTCCAGCCTTCTTAACAATGTGACCACTCACTGAATGAGATGGAGGAAAGATGGGAGGGGGAGTGGAATGGGAGGGGGAAGAGAGTCCTACGAAGTTCCCAGTCCCCACTCTAACTCTCTGTCCTTACACCTGCACCATGGGTGCAAAAAACCCTTGAGGCTATGCTTGGGCATCTCATTCTGCTTTTGATATGTGTCAGCAAGGCCTAGTGCCGTACCCAAGCACCTAGCCTTTGGGGTATTGCGTGTAACTCAGACTCTTCCCATGCAGTTCCCTAACTGACGTGACCGGTGTGCAGCAATCCTTCTGCCTGGGGCAGGAAGGGTTTGGATTTTAGTCTGACATATTCAGAGGTGGATGCTCACAGCTAACCATTGAACTGATCAAGGGGTTCCCAATGGAGGTGTTAGAGAGAAGACTGAAGGAGCTGAAACGATTTGCAGCCCCATGAGGAAAGCAATACCAACCAACCAGAGTTCCCAGGGTCTAAACCACCAGCCTGGGAGCACTATAGGGAGGGACCCATGGCTCCAGCTGTATATTAGGGGGATGGAATAGGGGGTTCCTTGGGGGGGGGAATGGGTAAGGGGATAACATCTGAAATGTAAATAAAATATCCAATAAAAAAATAAAGGCTGGTTATTACACTTTTTGTGTGGGGACAGATTTCTTTCACTGAATTCTACACTCACACATGTGATAGATGCAACTAGGAGCAACAATGACAGCAACGCTGTCTGCAGCGGATGCTACACTGTGCACATCCAGATGGTTCCTGGACTCCGCTGTAGAACACTTATCAAGTCTCACACTTTCCAGTTGGACTTACGTATGGCTTGATGCATTAGTAACTGTGGAAGGATCCGCTGAAAAGACCCCTGAGGGAGAGAAAGGACACAAGGAAGAACCTTCAAAAACGGCTTTCATTTTAGGTCCTTTCTTTTCACATGCATGGATGTTCTGCCTCGATGTATGTCTATGCATCACATCTGTGTGGTGTCTAAGACCAGAAGAAGATGTTAGATCCCCTGGACTGGAGTTACAGGTGTTTGTGAGCTACCATGTGGGTGATATTCATGTGTGCTCAGGCACATGTGTGTGGGTGAATGGATGTATGTGGTCAACAGAGCATAACCTAAGGTATCAGGCATCATCTGATTCATTGTTGGTTTTGTTGTCCTTGTCGTTGTGTCATAGTCATCATTTGAGAGAGGGCTCATCACTAGCCTGGAGCTCACCAAACAAACTACTAGGCTGGCCAGCTACCAAGCCATAATAATCTTTTTTTCTGCCTCCCCAACACTAGGACTAAAATTATATATCATACCCTTCCCACCCCCCCACATGGGTTCTTGGTACCAGACTCAGGTCCTCATGCATGACAAGGATTTTACTAGCCAAGCTAACTCTAGGACCTTGTCTTCTCCCCTTGACATTCACTACCGAAAAACATTAGCTAATTTAAATCCTGGTTTCCTCAGAGAAGCTCTCTGGGAGTGAAGGTTTGAACTGTCACAATTCTGGGAAGGTTGACAGATCCAGAGACTTACTCCGTGGGCTAGGAACAACTCATCCTGCTAGGAACACAGTGATTCTTATGGATTCGAGACCAAACCCCAGAGAAGTGGGCCTGGCCTTGGCATCCAGCCCTCCTCCCTCGCCCAGGAAATGTGGCCTGGGGCCAGCCTAAGGGCACAAGAATGCTGGGAGAAGACAAAGGAAAGGCTTTCCATGTTCTCCCGCATCAGGATTGGCCCTCTACGTACCTTCACTGTCCCTTCCCCCACCTCCCCACCTAACAATGGATCTCTCCCCTCTAGAAGGTACAGCAGCTGCTCCTGTGCCAGAGTGCAAGCGTCCAGGTACCCATCTTTCCCTTCTGCTACGTTCCTTTGCAAGACACAGTCCAGGTATGATTTATTTCTGGTTCATTTCCTGTGACTCAGTTACATGGGATGCAAAATTATGAAAATGATGCTTGTCTCCAGATAATGAGTAAGGAGTTCCCATTTCTCCTCGTGGAGATGTTATACGAATGCACAGTATCATTACTGCTAAAATCCATGACTGGAGAAATTAAATTTCCTGGAATGTTTTATATCTCCAGGAATGTTTGTAATCCTCTGTATTTACTGCTAAACGAGGTGGACTACAAGAAAGGGGAAATGTTTAAAAGGCAGAAATGAGCTCAACGGGAAAAATTAACAAATGGGAAAATTGCAGTCCTGCGTCGTGTGCTTTATGGGGAAGGAGGCTCGGTAAACATGCAACAGGAAACTGTGTTTGATTTCTGCAAGCAGGGCTTAACGAACAACAGACTCAGGCAGAGCCTTCAAAGAAATGTCTGCACTTGTTTACCTTCTGAGATGCAGCCGAAGAGAACATTACGCCTCGGTTTAGGAAGAAGTGGTGCCATGGAGCTGCTTACCCAGTTCTGCCATGAGCTGCCTGATCTGGGCATACAGAAAATAAAAGGATTCATTAGAAACTGAAAGAAAAGGCATGTGAGTCTTTGGGGTGGGAGTTGAGACTGACATGTCCTTAATAATTTCTTAAGCTCAGTTCCTTTATTCTTTCCCATACAGAGAAGCATCAAATCCAGGTAATTTTCATTAATTCCATGTACTTTGCTAATACATTGTCAATTTTCTACGTTTGTTTCACCTCTGGTTTTACCACAAGACACCATTTCTAGCCTTGTGAAGTTAGAACAAAAGAAGTAGCATTTTGAAAATCCATCATCTTTAAGATGGAAGTACAAATTCACTGGTGCTCCTTTCTGTGGGCAGCACCTCAGCTATCTGCCTGAGAAAACCATACCATGCCATGCCAGGCCATGCCACATGGCTCCACCCACACCCAGGCTCCTCTTCACCAGAACTAAGTGCATCCTTTGATCTTCTTCTTAGGTAATGGCTGTAATTACCCACGGTCTTTTGGCCTATGACTTAGTATTCTGAAGAGATGAGTGGGGAGAGAAAAGTGTCCTCAAACTTTACCCTGTTCCAAAGCCAGGCTGTTCCCCTAAGAACTTGTTTTTCCAGCCCAGGACACAGCTTTCCCTTAGTTATGATGGCTTCAACACTGATCTCTCTCTATTCTCAATGGGGGTGCTGCTGTCTGTGAACAGCTTTCTTGGATCTAGTTCCAATGGAGTTCTGTTATGGATCCAGGTTCCAGCTCCCCTCTCCCAAAGAAGAGGTTCACTCAGTCACTCCCTCAGGGATCACTTACTTACAGGAATACCTCAAGCCTGTAGGAAAGTACCAAGTAATATCACACAGCAAAGACCTTCCAAAGAGCCAAGAACCCCCGACTTTGCAGTGTCTGCCACCGATCTCATTTCTTGGAGATTAAGTGAAAACGAAGCCAACCCTCCTCTCCTTCTCTCTGCAGCATCTGACAGTGGTTGGGTATCCTTCCCACCTGCTCCTAGCTATCTGTATGCATGTGAACATACGATATGTGTGCACCTGAGCTTCAGGGTCACAGAACTCACAGAAATGATCTCCTGATTTTTGCATCCATTACAGACTAAAAGCCATGCTGTTGATCAATACAGGTCCCCCTCCCCAGCTTTATGCGACATTATTTAGTTTCTCTTTATGGATGAGCCATTGTTTTTCAATGCCCCAGTAGGTGTGTCCATGTTCCAGCTTTCCTATCATCTCACTGGCTGGCAGAACAATTGTGAAACTGTTGTTTTAGTTTCTCTCTCCCCAAACCCATGTGCAGTGGGATGGTCCTTGAGCTATTACTTCTTCTCTCGGACCCTTCGCCGTTTACTCTACCCCTCCCGCAGCCAGAATTTAGACTTATCTCATTGACTTTTCAAGAATTCTTTATATGTTCTGCGTAATTTTCACGGCTTCTACGATCAACATTAGCAATGACCAAGCTCAGGGAGACAGTTTACAGGTAAGGCATGCTGTACAAGTGTGAGAAGCTGGTTTCAGACCTCCACATAAGAAAGCTGGGCACAGCAGTGCCGTCCTTGAGCACTGAGATAGCGAAGACAAGAGGATCCCTAGGTCTTGATGGTCAACGGTTCTAGCAGAATCAATGAGCTCTGGCTTCAGTGAGAGACCCTGACTAAAACAGTAAGCTGTAAATTAATATAGGAAGGAAGGTACCCAATGTCAACCTCTGGCTTCCATGCACACACACACATCACACACACACACACACCACATGCAAACACCACGCACACATACACGTACACCTGGGGTACTCTTAAAACATCTACTTTGGTAATTTAATTCGACCTGAGGCATTTCTAGAGTTTTCTCTTTTTTTAGGTCTGGGATGAGCATGAGGCTACTGGTGCTTACCTGAAACATGTTGTATATTCTTCTACATATTTCAAAAGATGTAACAGTCCCTAATGTTCACAGTTTGGTACCCTCGCACAGTTAACAAATATTGCTAAAATCAATTTGTACAATGAAAAGCAGATTCTAGATCTGCTGAGTCTGTGTCTGGGAACCAGAAAGCTGGGGTAATGTCCTCCAGCGATGGCTTGACTTGGCCGTCATTCAGTTAAACCAGTCCAGAGCTGGTGACTCACACATCCTATGCCCACGGTGCCCTGGGAGCACCATGAGAGATAAATGTATGCCCATGCACGCATGGTATATTTGTGTATGTCCAGGGAGTATCTTTATTTTAATCTAGAAGTCTAATTGATGAATTAAACGCCGAGGAAGCTGTTTTATGGCACCAGCCCCCCGCCCCTTCATGTGCATCATGGAAAAGTCATTTAGTCACTTCTTAGTTCTCCACTCATTTCCACTAAAATAAACACAGAGCAGACTCTGAAACCCATGCCGAGGACAGGCTCAGCGAATCTGTGAGCCTGTGGCTGGAAGCCTAAAATATTATTTTGAATTAACCTATTAACTCATTTGAGATAATTCTGTCCAGATTTTAGTCCGTATTTGTTCAACTGATTTATTGTCTGTTTTTCTTTCTCTCGAATGGGACTCATTACGTCTCCCCCAAAGCAGTGTTTTCCATGTTTTCTTTTACTACTTTTATTTTTCAGAGTTACTTTATCTCCTAATTATTGAGTTAGGAATCATGTAGTCCTAATTACAAAACCCAGATTTATCGTGTGCCCATTTCCAGTGGACAAGTCTGTAGGGATACATGCTTAGGCATCAGACGGCCCTTTAAAAGGATGTCAGCTACACTTTGAGCAGTATTGAGCTCATTTAAATATTTCTGTAAGAAATATAGAGATTGATGACCTGACATTGGATTTCTCCATACAACTGGAAATGCGGCAACAGTGGGAGGCTATCAAGCAATCCCCCCCCCCCCATCTCATAGGCAGCCTGCAGCAGAGACAGGACTTCATTGGAAGGTGAAGAAAAGGGGACCTGAGCTTAGGCTTTCCAACTTGGACAGCCTTGGGTTGGGGGTCTTAATATGCCTCAGTAACTTGGTTAGGATCTTGGTACAGACATTTAGGTGATCTCAAATGAAAGCTAAGTGTTTTCGATGATCCTGTGGTTTCGATGACTAACTACACTGGCTACCACAATGCAATGCCACGCCAAGGAAGCCTGAGGAGGAAGCCCGAGGTGCGGTTTTTGCACCGGTCTCCCTATAATAGTTCCTGCTTGATTTCTAAGCATACCCTTGGAGTGTCTCTGGGGTTTCTCACAAACTGGAAACTGTCCTAAGGAGAAAAGGCTTACTCTATCACTTGTCAATGAGGAGGGAGAAAGAGGAGATAGAACACAGAGAGAAAGAGAGGCAGAACGAGACGGGGAGAGAGAGAAGTAAGGGGGTGAAAAGAGAGAAAGAAAGAACAAGGGAGGGAGGAAGAGAGAGAGAGGAAAGGGGGATAAATACAAAGAGAAAGAGTTGGTGAACAAGAGAAAGAAACAAAGAGAAAGGAAAAAAGAGGGAAGGAAAAGAGGAGAAAAGGAAAGAGGACAGAGAGAAAGGAGAAGGGAGAAAAAGGGAGGGAGAGAGGAGAGAGGGGAAGGAGAGAGAGGGTGGGGATACAAAAGAAAAGGAAGAAGGTAAAGATTTGGGGGAAGGAGAGAAAGATAAGAAGAGAGTGGGGGAGAGAGGGAAAGGAGTGATAGGGAGAGTGAGGAGAGCTGCCAACCTTAACCTTGAAGAATCAACAGCTTATCTTGAACAGGTGACCGAGGTGACTGTTAGCTGCAGAGAGTGACTGGAGACCTCAGCGTGTCTCTCGTTTGAAGCAGGGTGTTATTCCTGTTGGAAGAGAGTTTCCGAGACTGAAGGCAGCCTGAGTATTACTGATAACAAACTGCTTACATGATGCACCACGAAGTCGAAAAGCTGTAGGCATCGACAATTATCATTCTAAAAATTAGAACTGCCATATTTCGGCAGAATATTTTTATGCATTTGCCATTTTTTTACCCCAAATTTAAGCCATGTCTTAACCATCAATCTAGAACAACAACAACAAATAATTTAAATCTTATACCACTTGATTTTGCTATAAGTACACTTAAAAAATTAGATGGTCTTCTTTTTCATTTTTTCAATTTATTTACTTAATTTTATGTATATGAGTGTTTTGCTCACATGTATGTATCATGTGTGTACTGGAACTGAAGTTAAGGATGACTGGAAGCCTCATGTGTTGGGAATCAAACCTGGGTCCTCTGCGAAATAAGTACTCTTAGCTGATGAGCCATCTCTCCAGACTCCTTTTATTTTAATAAGTCTTCCGAAGGACTCAGGCGACAGCAAATTTTCATTCTCCCAATCATATACTAAGATGAACTTCGTAACCAACTAACTGTGTTTGGGTAAAACTGATATTCCCACACTTTTATAGGGATAAATTAAAGAAAATTTCCTAGTAAAATTAATATTCACAAATTTTAAAGAGCAGTTCAGTAGGCAAAGGTCCGTGCCAGGAAGTCTGACAATCTGAGTTCAGTCTGTAAGACTCATGTGGTAAAAGAGAGGAACTGATCTCACAGGTTGCCTCTGGCTTCCACGAGTGCCTCGACAGGTGCAGCCCACACGTGTGGACACAGGAAATAGAAATACAGATGTAATTTGAAAAAAAAAAAAAAAAACTTTTTAAAGAATCCAAAGTCATTGTTTTTATAATGGCTCGTAAAATCTGAAAACCATTTCAAAGCACTCTACGAATCTCGAGGTGGATAAAACTCACAATCTTAAGAGCAGCTGTGAGGATTTTTGTGGTTGTTGTTGTTGTGGTTGTTTTATCTTGTACGTGGTGTCTTTGAGAAACAGGAGAGCCACAACTAGCTACAGCTGGTAGCATTTGAGGAGTCTGTAGAGCGGGCGGCAACCGGACTCTGAATAATGCAGTGATGTCAGATGACCCCAGATCACAATTGTGTTTAGTATTGAAGTCACAGATTATTTAAGTACAATTAAGCAAATGGAAACAGCTTCACCACGCCTTATTTGGAGATGTCTTTTCTACGAAATGATATATTTTTTTAAAATGACAATGTGAAACACGCAGAGTTTTAGACATAGTTACAGGAGCCATTGTCTCAGCTGAGCTACTTTGACTCTCGTCATGAACATGCAATTGGGTCCGTGCTAGGATGGTATTCCCAGGGCCCAGAGAACACCACTGACAACATGAGTTCTATTTTAGAATCAATTACAAGTGAAGCATGAGAGAATAGCCCAAAGTGGGCTCCATACAGAAGGCCCATGTGTTCCAGAGACATCCATCATCCACCTCTTCAGGACATCAGTCATGGCGTCAAAAGATGAAAGTCCCATTTGCCAATCAAATCTCCTCCACAGGAAAGCGTTTTAACTGCCAGGCAGGAGCCAGCGTGTGAAGTTCAGATGTACACCAGATTATGCTCCTGGGAAGTGCAAGCTACGCGTTCTTCTAAGGGAAATCTTAAAAGGAATAATTACTGAAATGATAGCGGCTTGAGTTCTTCCAGACTTCCCGAAAGATCCTCCCAGGACTTACTTTCTCAGATTCAGCTGAAGACTTACTGTTGGCCCGATGGTTTTTTCCTGACATCTAAGTCATCTGAATGGTCAAGTGGGTTGCATTTGTTCTTTATGTCACATTTGGACTGAATAGCTGCCCGGCATTTGGCCACCTCTAAACAAAGAATAGTGATCCCGTACGGTAAGGACTGTTAATCACATCTATGAGGAAGAGATTGAAGAACTAGGAAACAAAACTGGAAATACACATGGAGAGCATTCGTTATCTTCAAGTATTTGAGAAACTGTTGTTTATGATTGTTTCCTTAGGTCCAGAACACTTGGCTAAACCAACAGGTGGCAACATTCAAAGGGAAAATTCTGCACGGCCACAGTGGGACAGAAACTGGTGAAGAATTACATGATGCCGGGTGTTTGTAAAGAATAATACAAGAACATGGCAGCTGGGAAGACAAGAACTCTACGTGGACGTATGTGGAATCTCTGAGTTCTAAGAGCCTTAGGAATTGTTTGCTGTTTGTTTTCTGGGGAAAGTTCTCACTGTGTTACCCAGCAGGGCTACACGTCCATTGTAGCTATCCTGTCTCAGCTTCCCAAATCCTGGGATGACAAGAGATGAGCCACTATGGCCAGCTCAACTCCAAGGGTCTTTAATTCAGGAGTTTTTGTCTCCCAGAGCCATCTCCCAGCATACCCTTATTTGACAGACAAGCTGGTGGACTTCCATTTAGTCTGCTAGCCACCAAACCATCCTGCTTCAGGCTTTTGTATCCTGCAAACTATGTGTCCAAAAGCAAACTGCTTAGCCTTCAGGTCTGCACTTTCCTACCTATCTCCAGTGGTAGTTGTAAAGAACAGATTAGATAATTTACATAGGAATTAAGCACAACCCCTGGTACGCAGAACGCACAGTAATTGCTAAATAATAGTCACGATTATTAGTCATTATTACCAAATGCCAGCTCTGAAATCACTGTCTCCACAAGGCACCCACACACGAGCAAATCAGACCCAGGTGTGGTCGGCTCTCCACAGCGATTTCTCACTCTCTGCAGTGCAGTTAGTTCCAGCTGCTTCAGATTTGCTTAGAGATATTGGATTAAATAGTAGAACTGCAATAGGGTTGTGCAAACTGGAATCCTAGGATGGTAGAGGTATACATGAGTTGGAGTCACCCTCTCTGGTCGGAGATTCCCAAACGCCCAGGTCGTTTGATCTCCCAATCCTCAGCTGTACCTAAGTTTTAAGGTGAGTTTTATAAAAAGGAATAAGGAGCCAAATTGAAGATACTTGATCAATGAACCCAAATTCCTCAAAACATCAAGGACTGGACAGACAAGGAAACTGAGGCATGGTGATATTATAATTTAGAACAGCGATAGGACTAAATTGTGGAATTACGGGACAGAAAACCTCAGTAGAAGTCAGTAGGAAAGCTGGTGGGTTCCAACTCACTCTCTGGTTCAGCTGATAGTGCTGTGCACGTGTGAGTTTCCTCTGCTTGGTCCCAAGTACTAACTGCTGTGCATTACCCACATCATACGTAGATATATGCACACCACTGAAATGAAGAGAAAAAAAATATTTTAAGATAAATAATCAAAGTCTGTGGCCTGAAAAGTATTTCCTCAAAGTTCAAATGCTGAAGCCCTAATCCTACTGTCTCTACGTTTGAAAATGGTGTTTTCAGGTAATTGGGTCAAATGAGAGTATAGGCTGAAGTGATACTGGTGCCCAGTAGGAATGACGCCCTCACAAGACGCAACAGATCTGCTATTCCCTCTCCTGCTCCCATCCATAGTCCGTGTGGGAAGAAGATGGGGAGCTGGCCATTTACAAGTCACAAAAGAAGAGTGCCCTCACCAGAGCTGGCTCATGGAGAGCTGACCCCTACTGCCCTCTTGACCTTCTCCTGTCAGTGACACACTGTGAGACACTGCTCTGCAGGATTCTGTAAGGACAAACTCTACTGCCCTGGATGTTTCCATGCCCTAGCTTTGCCTCTGTGACCATCTGTGACCATCTGTGGTCATTGCCTCCACGGCTCTAGAGGTACTGCCCTCATGAGGACTGTTGGGCTCACTGTAGAGCCCTGATGATCCAGTGAGCTCCTGTTACAAGCCACACACATGTGCAAAGCCCCCCTGTTATCATGCGTGTTAAGATACAAGTTTCAGGGACAGAGCATGTCCATCTTCGTAGCACATTGAATCTGCTGACGCAAGAAAGCTGACAGGAATTTAAACTCTCAAAGACCGTTTTGACCAAATCAAGATCATGGGAAAGTGATGTGTGACTTGTACAAAGCTATACTGCCATACACACGCTCTGGCCTGGCCAAGGAAGAGAGAAGAGAGGGTAGGGAACAGTCTCTTGCTCATTTGTAAGCCAGATCTGACTAATTTGCCAGTGAAATTTGAGGCAGAGGGAGAGGGCCATGAGCACTCCTCTGTCCCTTTCCTCTGCAACCTCCTGATGTGGACAGACAAGGCCCCTGACTGTAGGTGTAGAGTGGAGAGAGAGCAGCAGAGATGCCATTGCACAAGCACACACGTAATAAAAGTCACCTTCAGATCAGTGTAATCCTATTCTCTCATCCATAAGACTAGACCCTGCACTGAGAGAAGGACCCTATACACAGACCTTACAGATATGCACACTTCATTAGTGTCCCAGAAATCAGGTAATTAGAAAAAATATAATGAAGGGAAAATTACATTCGCAAGAGTAGCACTAATCATGAATAACTGAGCACCCACTAATGAGCTGTAAAGAAAGTTATGAAAATTAGAAACTTCTGTCAAAGGAGAGATGTGTGTGTTGTCCTAGGGCAGGGCGTTCTCATTTGTAGGTTTGGGGTGGAGGAAGGACAAGAGAACTTCATCCTATTAAAAAGTGTGCAAGGAGGAGCTGGAGAGATGCCTCAGTGATTAGCAGCTCACACTGCACTTGCAGATGATCTGAGTTCGGTTCTCAGCACCCAGGTCCGGCAGCTCACAGCCATCTGCAACTCCAGCTACTGGGGATCTGATACCTCTGTCCTCCATGGGCAACTGTATTCCTTCACACTCACATTTGAAAATAAATCTTTGAGAAGCATACAAGGGAACAGTGAGGGGAACCACACACTGCAAGCTCGTCATATCCATCATGCTTATCAGAACATGAGTCTCCATTTGTGACTGGAAGATGCTCTGTATAGTTTGATTTCCTTAAGCACAAGCAGAGACTAAGTCTCTGCTGGGTTTTAATATGCAATGCCCTCTACGGACTTGTGTTCTGGACCTTGGGACCCCGGTGTGTGGTATGATTCCTAAGGCTGTGGAAACTTCAGAGAGTAGGCCTGGGTTCATAAACGCAGGTCACCAGAGATGGGCCTTGGAGGGTTAGACTCAGCCATTTCTAGCCAGCATGCTCTACTAGTGGGCTCTTGGTAGTGTCGGCCTCCCCTAAACGTTTCTACAGACATGAAGTCTGCCATGCTTTCTCTGCTGTGATGACTGCGCCCTGTGAAACTGTAAGCCAAAATCAGACCTGCCTTCCTGAGACTGTTTCGTCAGGTGTTTTGATGACAGAGGCACAGGAGTGGCTAGTACAGCCATGCCCTCCAGCACCTGGGGACCAGAAGTTCTTGGCCCTCTCCTTTTGAATATAAACTTTAAAAAGTAGAAATAAATTTTTACTTTATGGCGCTCGTTCCAAATTTTCTTGGCTTCCTGACTCTGAGATCATAACAGCCTGAATTACTTGATGTGGAACAACCAGTAACAGGCTTGGAACCCCATGCTGCAGATCCAGCTTACTCAGTGGGGGGGGTGCAGCGGTGGCATAGAGTGTGACAGGTTCAATTTGCCTTGGTTTTTTTTTTTTCCCCATGTTTTAAAATGCTCCTCGCCTGACTGCATTATCAAGTCTAAGTCTCATGAATATTTAACACCAACATCCTTAAAATTTTTCTAATATCTATAAAAAGGTTCTCTAACTTCCCTTTTGAAATGAAATTTTTCTATAACACTGAAATGTTCTCACAGTTCTTTGAGAATTCTGCACAAATGCTTCTTGATCATATTCACATTCTCCCAACTCTTCCCAGACTTAAGACCCCTTCCTACCCACTCAATTTCATGTCTTTTTTTTAACCCATCAAGCCCAATTCATGCTGCCCATATACTCTTGCAGGTGTGGCCTTCCACTGGAGCACAGTGGACCTATGATGGCCACATACTTTTAGAAAAATTAATTCTTTTCCCCTCCCCATTACCCATAGCTCCTCCGCTAGGGGTGAGAGATTTGTGCCCACCTCACCTCTCCATGCGGGATTTTTTTTAATAACACTGAAATTTTAAGTACAGTTTCTTACCATTTCAGATCAGTATTAGGATTCGTGTTTCATATATTTTTTGTTCCTACGTAGTATGACTTAATATATGTGTTTAAATAGCGAAACTATCATAGGAATGTTCTATTCTTTCTGAGCAGTTTTGATCCTGTATCAAACATGCTTAGAGGTTTTAAAAGCCAACTTCCAGTATTTAACCACAGGACAGCAGAGCTAACTTTCGTCCTCTTTGAGTTAATGTTTATCTTTTCTGCTTACAACTTCCCAGGTAAACAAGCATACTTTCACTATGTTCTCACTATAAGAAAACGGCAGGAAGCTAATGAAAACCATTTGCTCTGGGTTTTTAGTTTATAAATAAAAATGGAGTGAGCTTTTTTTTAAACAACGATGTAAGAAATAATTTTTATTTTTCCTGTGGAATTCTTTCCTGTCTGCCTCACCACCTACCCATCCTTGAAGAAGTTACAGCAGTCACAATGGTGTTTACTCAACCAACTCCTTCGGGACTGTCACTTCTTTCTCATCTGGTAGACACCATCAAGTCATCAAATCGAGACGCTCATGCTTTAAATACCATTTGTCATTTTAACAATTTATCAAATAAACGTACTCACCTCTTCACCGAGCACAGAGCGAGACTTTGTCGGGGACCAGAACGTAAAACAAAGGAAGTTATTAGGCATATATACAGTGTCCAAAAGTAGGGCAGGAAAGGTGAGGCCAATGGGAAACAGAAAGGCCAGAGTGAAGAGGCGGGGCTGAGTAGATGAACGATGCTCAGGTGAATACCCGGGTGTCACTTGAAGGAGGAATCCTTTTCCTGACCAAACAGAAGCCATTTAAATACCCCACACCCTTCTGCCCAGTGCACGAAAGACTCAGTAAAATCAACACCATCTCCTGGGGCTGAACCGCAATACCACTGAGATGACCCTCCTAGCCTGCTGTCCTCTTTAATTCATAACGGTTTTTGTTGCTGTTTATTCCTTTTTCTGCTTACAATTGCTTAGGTAAATCACACACCTTTAGACGTTTCTGTTACAAGTGACCATGCAATTAGAAAGTCTGCATCCAGTGTGGTCTGAGACTAGAGTCGTGTGTGTTTGCGAGGTTCTCAAGGGCTACACTTTGCCATTCATGCCCTGAATGCCTATCAGACCAGGCCAGGGCCATTCTGTATGCGGAAGTAGGAGATACCTCTCCACTAACCCCTGGCTTATCTTTTCCTCACTGGGGCTTCTGGTATATTAATACCTTAGACTACAGGAGAGAATTGAAGTAAGGTTTCAGAACAAATATCACCAAAACTTCCACTTTGAGAACCTTTGTCCCAGGAACTGTTTTGGAAAACACTCATGTCTGAGGTACTTGAACTTTCTTGGAGAAAATTATAGCTGGATGCCCAAACAGGTGGGCCTTTTGGGTTAGGCTGTTGGGCGGGTGTGTACTGACAGAGTTATGATCAAGAATGATGGGATGGAGCACCTCTAGAAAAGTTGAGTTGGGAATTTAGCATGCTGTGCTACCAGAAAAGGAGGAGAGAAGGGAGGAGAGGGAGATGAGCATGAATCATCTACCACATAACACACCTAGAAAAGAAAGCAAATCGGCAAGGAAATGTGGCCTCAGAACACGGGTTTGTCACCCATCAACTTGCTCAACAGGAATCAGTTCAAATAGCAAGAAATCCTGGAAGCTATCTGAGGCAAAGTGCTGCTTTGTGTATAAGATAAAGAAATGACTTTAGAAAGTGGTGATGTTACCTGTGACCTCAGCAGTCGGAAGTTGTAGGCAGGATTAGAAGGCCTAGGCCAGTCTCACCTGTAGAGCCTCAGCTATAAAGGCTCAAAGCCAGCCTTGAGTTCCTGCCAAGAAGGAGAAGGAGGAGAAGGAAGAAGAGAACAAAAGAACAAGAAGAAATGGATAGACATGTGAACACACACACACACACACAAAACGTGTTATATAACCACAGTGTGATAGACTGATAATTCCAAATGCCCAACTTGTCTCTATGTTCCTTTTCCGAGAGTTTGAAGCAAAGGAAGGCAAGACATGATTGGCACACTCTAGTGTGACCTTGACTCACTATGAACTTGTTCTTCCCCCTCACTCTTTGCAGCTAGCTGGCTTCTATCCTCCAGGTCCTCTGGTCTGTCCCTTCTCAGAAACTCTCTGTCACCTACAAGACCGGATGCATGCTGCCGTACAATATGAGAGTTTCACAGGTAACTAAGAGGTCTCATCCAGACATGAATACTGCAAATAATGTTATGTTTGCCTTAATATCTGTAAGAACGGTTTCAGACAAACAAAACCAAAATCAAAACAAAACCAAGCTCCTCCCTTTGCCTCATGCCCATATTCTAGAGTCATTTAGGAAAGTTAATTATAGAAACACCTTTTCCTTTAGGGGTTCTGAAGCTGTGGGGAGTGTGGTGACCATACCAGACCTGATGGAATGTCTGCTTTACAGAGACATCCCAGTGCAATGGAAGAGAGAGGGGAGCCACGAGGAGGCGAACTAGAAGATGAACAGATTCCTTACTAGCCTTCTCTGCCTTCAATACAACACTCTTGGGCACACTCCCTTAAGAAATTACTCAATTTCCAGAATAGCTCTTCATTCTCAAAGCCCAGCAAAACGATTCCTCGGATGATAGCTCGAGCAAGCCCTCCTGACCCCTCCTGAGCACTTCATCTGTCTTGCTGTCCTCACAATGCTCTTTCTGTGAAACCATTAAACCCAGGGGCCTCAGCCCAGGTGAAGTAAATGTGCAAGGTGTAAACCCGGGCATCCTTTGACACGTTTGCTGCAAGCACTTCCTCCAGCAATCCCGCAGCACTGAGAGCAGAATTATTTTAAGTCCTCAATGCTTTTAATTCTTATTCCCAGGGTAAGGAAAGTAAATGAATAAACCATGGTTGAGCCACCCATCTCCTTGTCTCCTTGCTTTTCCTTTGTTCAACAAGGATCTGTTGGCTCTCTCACCTTTGCACACTGCATCCGCAGGTTAAGACAGCATTCACATCTGTGCTTGACAGTGTCATTGTCCAGGGGCCACCTACATCAACCTCCTCTGGGAGACAGAAGCTTTTGCTTCTGCTACAAAAAAAAAAAACCACCTCTGTCCAGATTGTTAGTTGAATCACTTGCCTAAGTGTGACACAGTGGCAGGACCAGCCACTGTGTTACTCTCTGGGTCAAGATGGTTAATTAGGCATTGAAGCGGGACTAGACACTTACCCAGATCTAACCACAAACGGTTTTTCAAGTGGCCCTGTGATCTGAAATACAAGTTAGTTTTGATTCACACTTATTATCAGTTCCTCCTTAAAGCATTTAATTCAGAATCAAACTTTCTTCCTATTCAAGAAAGTGTTAATACCTCGGTTTGGGTCCAAGTGATATTTCTTTCTGTCTAAATAAGTGTTCTACAGATTACCTTTATATCCATCTTCTGTTTCACTTATAGGAGCAAGCAGAACTTCCCCTGAAAAATGCTTCTTGGTGGTGCTCCAGGCCTGGATCCAATGAGGGCCCCCTTGGGCAGCTGAGATAATGTGCCACAAACTCCTCTGCTGCCCATCCAGGTCCTTCCATATCACGTGATCTCTAAGAACATCTCGCTCAGAGGGACCATACATTCTATACTCCAGCAACTTCAAGGGTTCACACTCCCTGCTTACTCCAAAGTCTAACTGTGGGATACTGGGAAGCAAAAAGAACTGGGTGAAAGGAGAGGTGCCCAAGGTGCTCAAAAGAGAAAACTGTCAGAGCCTCAACTTAAATGACTATAGGTGAGAAGACTAAAATCAGTAAAACCTGCAGAGCAAGCCAGCAGGACAGGAAAAATTAACTTGTCCTCGAGGATCCGGATTCTGCAAACCAGGGCTTGGGCAGGCTTCTGGACGTCAGCTTTGAGAATCCTTTCTTGCTTAGGGAAGCACAAAAAAATAATTTCCTCTGAAGCCAGAAACCAGGTGAATGAGATCTGCCGTCCACACAAAGTCATCTGCCTTACTGAAAATCCACCAGTTTAACTGTTGATCACATCCTGGAAGTGTGTTCACAGTTAGATTAGCCTCATATGTCACCAAACTACTGGGTATTCTGATCAGCCGTGTGGACATGAAATTGACCATCACAGGACAACCCAAACCAGAATTTAAATGATGGTTCAGCTGTGAGCCTGTCACCAGCATTCAGTTTCCTCACCTGTAACATGATGCCCCACATCAAATAAGGGTTTGCTCAGGATCTACATGCAAGAAGATCATGAGTTTGAGACCAGCCTAGGCTACAGAGTGAGCTCCAGTCCAGCCCTGGCTACAGAGTAAGCCCTTGTTTTGTAACACTGAAAAGGAAAACAAATGTTTTACAGGGATGTATGAGAGAGGGTTAAGGGGGAGAATATATTTATAAATAAATATATGCATGAAGACATGTAATACTAACAAACATTTGAAAATTAAAATAAAAAAAGAATATTCAAGAGTGAAATATTCAATACATGCTTGGCGAAGCAAGGTTTCCTACTGACTTCCACATTCAAATCACCACACCAAGGACATATAATAAGGACATGTCATTCCTTGAGTACATAATTTTACTTGCGTTTCAGTTTTTTAAATAAAATAAAACATAATAGGGTACAACAAAAACCTAATACATCAGAATAGGACAAAATAGAAGAAAAGGAGGCAATAAGTAAGAAAAGGCATAAGAGGCAGATGCGGCAAAGCCCCACTTGGGCGCACACTCTGGAGTCCCACGGAAACACTAAACTGGAAGCCATTTGGGGCTGAGTTGAACCAATAGGTTAAATCCAGCTCCTTAGCAAAGTAGCCCACTATGCTGCGCTCAACTTTTGGGAATTAATAAACACAGTCGTGTTCATGTGGATGCCAGCTGTCTGGGAGAGCACAGGTCTCGAGAGTCCATATGGAAACCACTTGCGCATTCACCGCCTTAAATGGACTGTTCAAAATCGAGCACTGTCCATGCCATTGCAGGAAGACAACTCATCTCACGGGGCACGTGTGGCCCTGCGGCGTGACAGAGTGCTGCACCAGAAGTTATGTACTCTCCTCGGGTAGCGCTTCCACTCACTTGGCCTCTCTTGACCTCAATTTCCTTCCCAGAAGATAGGATTTGGACATAATGGCTTTAATATTCCTTCCCACTTCAAATTGGGATTCATGTTTCTTCCTGGATGGTTTATGTTCGTTAAGAAGTATCTGATACTAGTTAAGCCCGATGTTTTAAGCTTTTAACTGTATTAGCATATAAAGGTAACCTGAAGCTCAAAGACTCAAAATTCTGTTTTATGGGACTCCCTCTCCCTATTTATATTAGCTACCACAATGAGATCGCTTTAAAAGTTGTATTTTTACATCATCCCTTCAAACTTTTTATTCTCAGAAGACCTTAGGACTAAATCTTCCTCTAGCCGATTTGATATGAGCTACTTTTCCCCGGCAGTTCTGAGGTGATATTTATTAGTCTTGTTCTTTCCAGACCTTAAAACACCCCAGGGATTTTCAACTTTTGGAAATTAATGACCCATATTATTATGTCTTGTGATCAGTTTGATCTTTACACTTTTTCCCCCCTTTTTTTTACAGCTTGGTCTTTTGGGTCTAAACTATAAGGTTCATTAGAAGATAAGATTCAAACTAAGATTATTTTAATCTTATTTATTGCTATTTATATATTTATTCCTTTTACTGCCTTCACCTCTAGAATGCTAGGATTAGAGGTCTGACCTGATGGTGACTTTTATTTTAAGTGATTGTTTTCATTTATTTTTAAAAATTAGCATGTAAAATAGTGTGCCCTGCTTTTCAAGCACAGAATCATGGTGTCTTCTTCATATTCACAACCTCAACACTCACCCCGGTCTGCACACTATCATCTCTGCTTCCCTTCCTCCCCTCAAACAGACCTCCTTGTGACCTGTCTGTCACATGTGTACATACTTGTACACGCTATTTATTTAAATCTAAATCATACATATGGGAAAAATTACACACCATCAAAATGTTGCTAATTTTTGTTTTGTGGTGTTTTGAGACAGGGTTTCTCTGTGCAGCCTGAAACTTACTCCGTAGACCCTAAACTTGGAGATTTGCCTGGCTCTACCTCCTGACTACAGGAATTAAAGGTGTGTGCCACCATGCCCAACTTAACATGGGACTAAGTTTTAATACCAAAGAGCATGGTAGTGACTCTTTTCCCCTTAAGGGAAGAATAAATGTTTGAGCAGGCAAATAAATAGCTTGATGAAGAGGGGTGAGGACCTAACTAAAGGCTTTGATTGTTCTTATTTATGATTGGATCCTATTCGTGGTTCCTGGCATAGGATTGTATACACCTAAGCCACTGTAAACTAGGCTTAAAATACTAGAGAAGACAGGCTATAGAGATGGCTCAGGTGTTAAGTATGGCTCACAATCTAGACATCAAAACCCTTGGAGAAAAATGCACACAATACAGAAGGGGGAAAACTGTGTGACCTACATTGGCTCAGACCTCCATGCTTCTCTTGCTTCATCTCATCTACATTCAGCAGACACTCCTGGGCAAGTATGGTGTGCCTCGCATTCTGTGAGCTTCGAGAATTTAACCATGGGAAGTCGGAAAGGACCCCTGCCTTGTGGAAGTTATACCTTCTCAAAGCCGAATGACGGGTAGAAAAAAACCTTCGTACTTTAAGCCAAAATGTATAGGGAATTAATTATTTTTAAGTGGGGTTGTTTATTTGATAAACTGTTCAATATGCACTTCAGTTGCCGAGCTACAATTTCCTCATTTGAAAAAAATAAAAAAAAAAAAAAAACATGTTACCCATTAAGATATTTGAGCACTTATTAGCTTATAACAGACAAACTGAAAACATGGGACTCATGTGTGTGTGTCCCTGTTAGTCACCCATTCACAAAGCCACCTGCAAATATGGAAGATGGTCTGAAGCTGGCAGAGAAAGCAAGCAAACCCACGCCTGATAGAGGTGAACAAGAAGAACACATACCCTGTGATGCTGGTCTCAAGGTGAGTCCTGTGTCACCATTAGTAATTGGACCACACTCTCTTATACAATCGTTATGTCTTAGAGCATACGAACACTTGATGGTTTGTGTATGCTTGGCTCAGGGAGTGGCACTATTAGAAAGTGTGGCCTTGTTGGAGTAGGTGTGTCACTGTGGGTGTGGGCTTTAAGACACTCATCCAAGCTGCTTGGAAGTCAGTATTCTGCTAGCATCCTCCAGATGAAGACATAGAACTCTCAGCTCTGCCTGCACCATGTCTGCCTGAATGCCATCATGCTCCTGCCTTGATGATAATGGACTGAACCTCTGAACCTGTAAGCCAGCCCCAATTAAATGTCCTTATAAGAGTTGCCTTGGTCATGGTGTCTGTTCACAACAATAAAATCCTAACTAAGACAGAAACTCACTCACAGAGCCATTTAGTTTATTATTTTACTCTGTTTTCTGTCATCTATGAGACCTCTGCAAACAGCTACAGACATATAGCTTCCCCCCTTTAATAATAATCCTAGAATGACTAAACATACTATACGATGAGTTCTGAAGTTCTTAGCTGCTTGCCAGGTAGCAGAAGCTCCACCACCAACACAAGCATCCCAGCCTGCAAGAGGAGGTGAAGCAGCACTGTCCAGGACAAGGAGAGGAAGCAGGGAGCTTAGCAGGAACCGCACAGCCCAGATCAGTGACGGGCGGCAGCAAGAGGTACAATAACAAAGGGCTCGGTAGAAATCCACATTGCTTAAGGGGAGGGAATTATTCTTAATGAAATCTTAGTTGCTATGCAAAACGATGGCTTTCATTACACTTCCTTATGTATTATGGAATTATGTGAATACATACAGGCAATTTTACCTCGGGTATGTTCATCTCTACTAACCATCCTTCCATATTCCTCTGCCTGTCTCTCTGGGTCATTCCTCCTCCCAAACAGTGTGCTTTCATGCCACACACCCCCTACTCTGCATATGAAGGAGAATATGTTGTATTTTGTCTTTCTCCCTCTCCCCATCACCCTCTGTCACACCCCTCTCTTCCTTCCCTTTAGACTGTCTTCCTCCTTACACATGGTTACCTTCATGTGAGTGAACACACACTGCACATGTCGTTCTTAGTCTGGCTTACTTCACTTAACTTGATCATCTCGGTTTCCTCCATTCTTCCCCGCAGTGACATCATCGAATTCTTTTATTTATTTATTTATTTATTTACTTTATGTATATGAGCACGCAGCAGCTATCTTCAGACCCCAGAAGAGGGCATCAGATCCCATTACAGATGGTTGTGAGCCACCGTGTGGTTGCTGGGAATTGAACTCAAGACTTCTGGAAGAGCAGCAATCAGTGCTCTTAACCACTGAGCCATCTCTCCAGCCCTCATCATCGCCTTCTTATTTCTGGGTGAACAAAACCCCACCGAGTCCATGTGTTACCTCGTTGACTTGTACCTCCGTCTGTTGACCCGTGTCTACACTGGCCCTGTGACTGAGTTGTTGTGAACAGCACAGCAGAAAGTTCAGCACCTCTCTGTGGTGTGCTGACTTAGAGCCCTGTGGGTATTTCTCTAAGATCAGTTATAGTTGGATCAGAACATGCTGATGCCATAGAGTCTGCTCTTTTTTATAGGCCCCTCATCAGCATTTGATGTCCTTTGTGTTGGGAGGGGTTGATGAGGAGGCAGAAGTTATTTAGTTGGTTTCTTTGAAGGTGTCTTGCCTCATAACCCTTGCTAGCCTGGCACTCTCCATGTAGCCCAGGCTACCCCCAAACTTACAGCAATTCTCTTGCCTCCCAGGGGCTAGAATTACAGGTGTAATTCAATACACCTAGCTGCTGTCTTGATGGCCACCATTCTACGAGGGTGAGGTGGGGTCTCGGTGCAGTTTAAATTCAAATTGCCTTGGTGGCTCAACGTGCAGAACATTTCTTCCAAATATTTATCAGCCATTTGTGTGTCTTCTTTTGAGAAATGTTTGCTGAAGTCACTTGCCTGTTTATTAACTGGATGGTCTGAGGCTTCAATTGGTATCTAGATTCTAGATACCAATCCCTGATATACAACTCCGGGTTTCCTCTCAATCGGTGGGCTCTCACTTCTCTGCCTCTCAGAACATTTTTTTTCTTCCATGGGGTCTCATTTGTCACCTTACACCATCATTCCTGGGGATGCTGGAGTCCTTTCCAGAAAGCCCTTGTCCAAGCCTCTATTATGACATATTTTATCAGTGTTTCTCTCTAGCAGTTTTGAGTTTCTGGTCTTACATTAAGATCTTTGATCCAGTTTAACTGATTTTCATGCAGGTGATACACAGGGATCTAATTTCATCTTCTACATTTGAAAGAGACGGAGATTTTTACCTACTATATAGACTTCCTAAACTGTGTAATTTTTTCAGGAAAAAAATTATATTAAGAGGTTATTATTATCCCCCAACTAAAACATGGAAAAGCAGAGGCCAAGCTTAAGTATTTCCAAGATTTTCTGGGGTACCCTGTCCCCACACAGATGGCCCAGGACCCCGTCACCTCTAAAGCACAGAAGTAGAAGCCTAAAGTTGATTCAAGGTTTTGTGCTACTTTGACAGGTGACGAAACCAGAGGTCATGAGTGGTGTAACCCTGACTTCCTCCCTTCTCCATACTGAATTATTAAGAGCCCCTCCACCAAACAACACTCTTGGGGATAGACAGAACCTGCTTGTTGGTGGGTAGTGGCTCTGGCACCCTGCCAGCATTTGTACTGAAGTAAACAGGCCATCCACATCTTTCCAGTAAGAGTACTGTAACTCTTCCTGACACCGCTCTGCTGGTTTGCTTCATTGGTGAATGTCCACCAATGGCCCTGTACTATTGAGGTCTCTTTCCTCCCAAGCGATGAGCATCCCGTGACAGATGAGCTGCAATGTGTCTCATCTGACCAGTGTCAAGCATCAAGGGTGTGGCTCTCCCCACAGCACGTGTGAAAACTTCTTTCTCACTGGCAGGCCCAAGAGGAGATAAATAAAACGACCTTTGTAGGTGAGTGACTTTGAGGACGACACCTCACCTCTCTGTATTCATTTTCTCGTTTATAAAAATATAAGTGAGGGGCTGATGAAATGGTGCATTCTGTGTGCAAGCATGGAGACTCAAGTTTATCCCTGGAGCCCACATAAAGATGGATAGAGAGAACCAACTCCACAAAGCTATCCTCTGATGTCCACACACTCACTTTGGCCTGCACTCACACACACACACACACAGCAGAGAGAGAGAGAGAGAGAGAGAGAGAGAGAGAGAGGAGAGGAGAGAGAGGGAGGGAGGGAGGGAGGGAGGGAGAGACAGAGACACACAAAGAGAGAGATGAACCTATTTCCAAGGAATAGTTAAGCATCAGAGATATTTGATTGCAAATGATAGTTTCTTCCAAGTCATTTGCTGCTGTATCTGAACATATTTAATGCTCACCAAGAACCTAGGAAGCACACGAAGGGATTATGACCAGATCCTTTCTCACGGCTGGTGATGAAATATGCAGAGGCAGGACACGAAATGTTCTGGATCAAATAGCTCACCATGACCAGGTCTGCAGCTGCTGGTTCCAATCTTCAGTGTTAGAGAGAGACAGCAGGCTATTAACTACCCACTCCACACAGAAGACAAGGATAGACTGCTTAGACTTTGTGATAACACTTGGGAACCGGATGGAAATTCCTTGTTGCTTGCTGTTCTGCCTCCACAGTTAGAGAACAAGCCTCTGAGGGCAGGAGTGTGATTTGCGGATCTTTATCTACAGACTAGCTTCTAAAAAGGACTTTGCCCTCTGTACCCTGTGGTCATCTTGTGTTAGATAATAGATAACTCTTGTGGTGTTGGGGTTTTTTTTTGGAAGCCAGTTGTGTTTCAGAGTCCCCTACTTCCTTCCTCTCAGGGTGTCCAAATACTGCTGCACACTGGGCTAGAAGAATGAATCAGAGTCCTGAATGAGTGGAACTCTGCAGGATTCCATCCTGCTGAGTGCCGGTGGGGGCGGGCGGGGGGATCTTAGTGTTAAGGTCTTTTAGATCAAGGCCTTCTCTGAGGATCTTCAATGAAACAGCTCACTGGATTGATCTTAGCTTGTGAGCATACCCTTTATTTGGGGTGAACCAGGGGTATTTATGGACTCTGGAAAGTGGGAAGGAGTTTTCAGGGTAAATGAAAAATCACTAGCTAGAGTTGTAAGGCTCTCTAAATGCCTCATTTGCATGGACAGGCATTCCAGGAATCTCAGGTACTTACTAGACAGGTTCTTATCACTAGAAGGAAGGAAGCTGAACCTGTAATCTCACCAAGGCTAGGTGACCTTCTGCAGGTAGACTAAATAGGGATTTCCAGCTCCCCAGACAAGGTCAGAGGAGAAGCCCTGCGGATAAAGGAAGTGCCTCATTTAGCTCCGAGTTGAAGGCTGTCTGGATGATGGTAGACTTAGGCCTTAATTAGCAGGGCCCAACATCCTTTGCTGCCGTTTGGGTGTGAAATGTCACCCAAATGTCACTGAGGTGGAGCCTGGTTCCTGAAGGGGTGTTTAGTAAACAATGAGATTTTTGAAGAGGTAGGAGCCTAGTAGGAAGTGCACAGATTGAAAGAGGTAGGGCCTAGTAGGAAGTGTACAGATTATCCCAAGGGTTAATGGTACTCCCTCCAGTCCACTCTCTTTGTTCTCCAGTAGTCTCCTGACATACCTCTGCCAGCTGTACCTGCTTTTATTCGACTTGGGGCACAAAAGCAACAAAGCCAATTACGGTAGTTTAAATGAGAATGGCCTCCATATGCTCCTAGATTTGAAGAACGTTTAGTTCCCAATTCTAGTCTGATTAGAAGTTATGGCCTTGTTGGAGAAGATATTGCCACTAAGGGTGGGCTTTGAGGTTTCAAAAGCCCTAGCCAGCGGGGGGGCTAGTTAATTCTCTCTGGTCTCTGCGCTATTGCTCCAGCATCGTGTCTGCCTGCTGCTGTCAGGTTCCCCACTATCTCTGTCAAGAACTCCGACCCTCTGGAACCTTGAGCCTGAGTTAAATGCTTTCTTGATGAGTTGCCTTGGTCATGTTGTCTTCACTGCAATTTCTCCAACAGCAATAAAAAAATTAACTAAGATTCCTGCCATCTTAGCGTCCTATATCAATGTGCCTAAGATCCATCTCTCCATTAAACCCCCGCATCATGTAATTCTCCTCCCATGGTCCTTTCATCTGTAACAAGGCTCATATTTGCTTAAACGCTCTGCAAACCCCACACACTGTCAATGGAGCAGCAGCTACCTACAGAGGAGGCCAGTGTGACATTTCTCCCTGAGCTCTCCTGCTCTGCCTGACACACCCAGAGCCCATCACCTCCTGATTCCTTAGACTCGTGATTGCCTTGAACAGGTGTCCCCGCCTCCAGTCCTTCCTGGCTTTTTCCGCCCCCACGTTGCTTCCTGCTTCATAATAAGCCAGAATTTTAGCTCTGCACATTTATGGAGGGATTTAGAGGAAGATTAGTGTGCTTCAAGGGGGAGAGTGGGACACCAAGACAGGTTCCACAGGTGATTCTCAAAAGTGAAAATGTTTGGCATGGAAAATGATGACAGTAACAGGCCGAAGGGCCAAAGACAGAGAGATCCCTCGTGCATGGGCCAAGGGCTCTGTACAATGTACTGTTTATAAATACTCTTTCACCTTCATTCTGTAAACAAAGAAGCTAGCATCATGAAGAAGGGATGTGCCAAGCAGCATTGTGGGCAGGGACACTTGTCTATGGAAGAGAAAGCCCACACCAGCTCTGAGTTAAGTCAAAGTAGAAAAGTCAGGATTACATAGAGAAATTCAGAGCCAGATGACTTCTTCCACAATGAACTGAGAGTCAACTTGTCTCGAGAAGTGGGAATTGCCCAAGCAAATGATTGCCCAGCCTAGAACCCTGCATTCTGAAGCCACTGAGCCTCAGTCTTTATATTTAATCTGACAGTAGCATTTTATGAACTTACTTAACACAAAGAAGAAGAAAAGAAGGAGGAGGAGAAGAGAGGGAGGGAGGGAAGGATGAAAGAAAGAGGAAGAGAAGGAGAAGGAAAACAGTAACAACTGTGACAGGGTTGAAATTAGAAAAACTATTATCATTTACAACTCCTGACTTTTTATCTGCACTGGTTATATTCACCTAGCTATGTGCACTGTTACATGTGAGTTCATTACAATACAGTAAAGAAGGACAAGGAGGAGGAGGAGGAGAAGAGGAAGAGGAACAACAACAACAACAAGAAAGAGTGAAAAATGGTTTTGGGGGGCTGTAGAATCAAGAACTTGAAAACAGAAGAAAAAAACGTAACCCAGTATAAAACGTTGAAGAAACCCAAGAAGCAGATCCAAATACTGTTGAGATCTTCTTTTCAGAGTTTTAGGCTTAACTCAGAAGTCATGCTCACAGCAGACTTTGAACGCAGTGACCAGAAACATCAGACATACTCCCTGTTCACAACTGGTGTGAGCTGCATCCCAGAAAGTCTCGCCAGCATCTTCATGGGAAAGGAAAGCTGTAGCTTGGGTTGTTCAAGACATAGGCCGGCAGTTTTCCGCTTCCCACATAGTGGGGAAACAGTTGGATTACACATCAGGGTCTGGAGACTCCAAACAATAGTACCAGGAAGTTAATGGGACCAGGACAAGGAAATTGCTATGACTCTATACTCCATAAAATGCAGACTAGCATCAGAGAACAAGATATCCCTGAAGAAACAGGGGAAGTCGAGCTGATAAAAAAAAAAAACTGACGGGAATACAAGTGCCATGCGGCATTGCCAGGATGGGATAGGACATTTTTCTGTTGAAGAGTAATGTTAATACTCCCCAGAACTGCACAGGCAATGTGAAATTAGTGGGAGGAAATGTCATTTATGGTGCCTTACTGACTATAACTCAATCACAGTGTGCGTAGGTGTTACAGTTTAGTGTAAAGAACATGTTATCGCCTTTAAAAAAAGACCACTGGATGGCTTTCCGTGTACCTTTATGGGGGCATAAATGAATGTACATTGAGTGAGTTAAATGACAGAGCCCGCTCGGGAATTGGATTTTTTTGTTTTCAAAAATTGTATAAAATAAACTGTTTTTTCTAACAGATAATTAACATTTCACGGAGTCTGGTTCCCTGGCGGCAATGGGCTCTGGCTGACTCAGGAACCACAATGGTATGGTGACCACCTCCTCTCCTTCACAACCACATAGTGGTTAGCAAAGGCTGAGGCGGAGGTGGCCAATAAAGCAGCAAACCAGGCGCCTTCTCTCTTCAGTCTTGGGCCCCCTTCCCCCTCCTCTGCTCTCAAGGTCCACAGTATTCTTGCACTTACCTTGATTCCTGACACCACTGTACTCCAAGGTCCTTCCTTATTTGCAATAACCCCTGCTGTGTACCTGAGAGCATGGCCTACACTAGAGAATAGCTTCCTAGCCCTTCCCAAGAGTCCTTTGAAAGTCTTGGTCTCAGTTCCCAGGGAGTCACCTTCAAAAAGACCAGGCATTCCCGACAGCCTTGGTACCTATCTGGCTTCCCTCTTGCACAGGTACTTGAGTTCTTGAAATAATCAGATCCCACTCTGAACACAGGCTACTGAATAAGGTGAGTCAAAGCTATTTGGGAACAAGAGGACTTCTTAAAACTCTCCCAGTAGGTGAAAGTGTGTTAGCATTAAGAAGCCAGTCAGACCAAGAAACTCCTCCAGCCATGTTCCCAGGCCTGGAGACTCCCCACCCCCAACATGCACACATTCCTCTCAGACTAGCCTGACACTGGAATAGAACTGGAAGTATTAAACTGTGATAAACTGGTTGCTGAAACCACCATGCTCCTGGGATGTCAGGGTCCCAGGGAGTGGATGTCAGGTGAGCTTCTGGTGTCCAAGGAAGCATGCACTGTCCCAAGCCGGTCCTCAGTTTGATCTTCCCCAGATCTCCACTGCTTCACCATTCCTCCAGAACCCTCTGAGGCCGTTGTTCTTAGATTGGTCCAGCACCTCCAACACAGTCCTGCATTCACAAAACAATAGCATGTGCAAAAACTAAGACACCTCCCACCCGAGTCGCTGCACACTAACACAAAGTGTACCAAAACGCAGGAGTGCATGGCTTAGATCAGTACTTCTAACTTCAGTGTGTATGAGACTCTCCTGTGGGTACGGGAGGAGCCAAAAGTAGGGTCCCCAACAGAAGGCTGGTCCCGCCCCCAGAATGGAATATGTAGTTGCTAGGCTCCTACAAGAAATTGACCCTGGTTGTTTGGTTTCCATCTTTTGATAATGTGTGCCAAGTTCTCCCTGTAATTGAAAAAGAAGATCTTGACACCCCCTCCCCCCAAAAAATGAGTGAGCGTTCACACTAGAGAGACTTTCTCAGCAAATGATGCCCAGGGTGAGTTCTCTGACTCCTTTCTGACTCATTTGTCTCAGACCCGACCTACACCAACTGCATCTCTTCTCATCACCGCAGGGGCAGCAGAGCCCACCTTGTCTTCAACGTCTCTCTTTCCGTTGTCAAGGCTGCACAAGCTGCCCGCTCCTTCTGCCTGGAGGTCAGGTCCTTTAGTCGTCAGTCACCACTTGACACCCACAAAGTCTCTCATGGAAGTTAATGCCCATCCGACTTCGAAAGACCCTGACACTGATGTCACGGGCACAGTGACCTTTAGCTTAGTGATAAGAAGCACAATGATTGATTAGTGATGTCTGCCATGGAGAAAGGAATCTATACACACACACACACACCATACAAACATACACACTGAGTTCTCCACTATATATATTGTGATTTTTTATAGTTACTATTACGGTTTAGGTCTGAAATATCCCTTGTGAACTTGTATTTAATAGAAACTTGATCTCCTGCTGGCAGCAGCTTTTGGAGGGATTTGGGGGACTTAAGGGGTGGGGCCTCCCTCACCTTAAATAGATTTCTTGGGTACAGACATTATGGGTTATAACCAGCCCACATTTCAACCAGAGTCCCCTCTTTTTCCCCGGTATCCCCAAGATATAAGAAGTGCACCCCCCAGCTAGTGTGTCAGAGATTCACACGCAACGGCATGCCTTTCCCTGCACGGTGCACCTTTCATCCCCAGCCAAATGCCTTGAGTGTAAGTCATTACTGGCAGGTTATTATTTCAGCAGTAAGAAAAAAAAAGAGCTAACGGAGGCATTTACAACTGAAACGGAAGTGGCACTGCCCCGAAGGTAAGCGAAGACTTTAAGGAAATACAACTCTTCTGAACACTCTAAAGTATAATAAAAGAGTCCTTGAGCTTGGCCCCAGGTGCAGTCATGGTTGCCAGGGCATTCTGCAAGATTCTCTGCTTCCTTTTAAGCAAATCACAAACCTGCTCTCCGTGGAACAAGGCCTGACTTTTGTCCCTGGGAAACGAGGCTCTCCTTCGTCGTAGGATGTACATGAGGTGAGCAGCCCCAGATATAAAGCGAATCTTTATATTCGAAACAGTCGTCTTCAACTGGGAGTGTTCCAGTTTGTGTCTCTGCCACATACCAAAAGCAACCTGGCGTGGGGTGAGGGAAGGTTTGTTTGACTTAAGTTTCTACCTCACAGTCATTGAGGAAGGCCATGGTAGAAGCTCAAGGCACAGATGAAGTTGAGCCCATGGAGGAATGATGCTTACTGGCTTGTTTACTTGGGCTGGCTCATCCCCCAACTCAGTCCCACCTGCCTAGGGGATGGCACCGCCCATGGTGGGTTGGATCCCCTACATTAATTAGCAACCAATGAAATACCACAAGACACGCCTATGGGCCAATCTGATGGAGGCAATTTCTCCCGGTGACTCTAGTTTATGTCAAGTTAAAAAATAAAAATTGACCAGCACAAAATGGTTTCTTTCCTCACTCCTCTACCCGACTCCCACCGTAAGGAACATTTTAAAATGTCCAGGGGGTCTTTCCTAATATGACAACAGGTGGAGAAGACAAAGAAGGAAGTGGTGTTGGCTTCTCACAGAAGAAGCAGAGTAAGAACAGACCAACTCCCCAATCATCCAGAGCTACTGGGCCTGCAATGTGAACAGTGCTGAGCTGGGAGACGCTGGTGCAGAGCAATGAAATTCAGTAACCGAATCTGTGATCCATCCGGTAACTTCCATAACTCCTCTCACTAAACTGAGAGCGCAATCCCTCCGCCCTCCCCCTCCCCCAGAGGGAACGAGCCTGATTCCTGCCTTAGGCCCGAGAAAAATGCTAACTGTATAATGTCTTCCACAAATTAAGGGGAACTGTGTTTATAAATTCCTACAGCCCCAGTATTTCTGCAAAACCAGATGCATGACAAACGACTTACACCTTCCAATATGAGCGTGACACCTGCAGCTCTGGCAAATTTGTCTCTGTGGCTGGCAGGGTAGCATGTCATACCCTGACCACAGCGCAGTGAGACTAAACAAGGCTTCCCTTGTACTGCCTGCTCACAAGCGGCAAATGATAACTGTTCTTTTCTTCCATTTTTTTAGATCAAAATATTCTCATGATTTCTGATTCCCCCACCTTTGAAAAAGAAAAACATCTTGCTTGACATGCTACAAAGTTAGAAAATAAATATTAAAATCTCAGTTCATTTAAAACATGAAGGAAAAAAAGAAAATTGTGGGATTTTTTTCTCTCTCTCTCTCTCTCTCTCTCTCTCTCTCTCTCTCTCTCTCTCCTGATCAAGTAATGAACAAAATCAGCTACAATAGTAGACGTATAAACATCTTAAACTGCAGCATTTGCTGTAATGGGTCTGTGGTTTTGCAAGGCAAACTCAAAAGTTATGACAATCAGCTTTATCCCACAGAGAGTTTGCTTGTGTAAAAACTGGTTTGAGGAAAGTATGGTCCTCAGAATCAAAGATTCCAATAGAGGCTGGGTTTTCTCAACCCTTAATTCTTCTAAGATTCCTAATTGGGCATTATGCAGTTAACTGTGAAGGACCCTTGGAGAAAACAAAAACCGAGTTTCTTTCAGATCTTCAGAAACATTAAAAGCTAAGCTTTCAACTCCAGCCAAATGCCATTACCATGAGTTTCTTCCCGTATATTGTTTAGTTACAAACACCATGTCCTTGATATTATATATGGTTCAGAAACTTCAAAAATTATAAGGCATGACTCCAGGACTTATGGTGCTGGAGACAGACCGTGGCTGACGTGGCATGTGATACGTGTGTGTTGTAAAATGTCACTAACGATAAGTGGGAACTGTGGGATTTGATAAAAAAAAAAAAAAAAAAAAGAATCCCCACCAAAAGTTTTGTGAACAATGGTGTGAACTGAAGTGGCCGAGTCTCTTGGACCTGGTGTGGGGAAACGGCCCAAGTAGAATGTTACAAACCTATTACAAGAGGTATGTGTTCCAGCTTCAAGCCTTCCATGTTTGAAAGGAATTCTGGACTGTTTAGACTTCAAAGTAATCCTTTCCCTGAGGTGGCGAGGGGGGCAGGGATAGCACGACACTCTCAAACATATGGATCCTCCAACAACTGCCAAGAAGAAACAGCAGCCTTGTGTCGGTGTCAGATAAGATGGGTCATTGCCTGACAGCAATCCCTGCTGTTCCTGCCTCTTCCTGTAGCCACCTTTATTTTCTGTAACTTCAGAATGGTTCTGGAATTTCGCCAACCCCCTTATCCATTAAAAGCCATAGAAGCACTTGTCCTTACAGTCACTCACGCTGCAGCCATGTTGGTTCTGAGTCTCCCATCAGTCCTATGCCTCTCCTGCATTCTCCATCTTCAGCTTCTCTAGATATGGTTGGAGATGAAGGAGAAGAGATGTCCCCAGCCAAATTATTAAGTGCCTTCATGTGGGGGGCAGGGGGTGCACATCTTGATAGTAAATGATTATTTAAGCCTTGAGATTTGGGATGATTGACTTAGCAGAGAAGAAAGGAGATGTTTCTCTTTTTGCCTTACAGGGTATGAACAAAAAAAAACATTTGGAAGCGGAAATGTTGAAGCAGTTCTACAGAGTTGGTCCAGAACTGTCACCACCACACCACGCTGAAGGGCTTTGCTTTGTCCAACAGGCCAGATGGGTTCCTAACATTCTGAGGTCAGGGCGGTTACATGATCAAAGTGTCTCAAGAAAATTAATTAGATGGTGTTATGGGTTCAAGCTGAATTCAAGTAAGAAAAAAAAAACATCTAAAAACGAGAAGTAGTTAGGTGGTATTAGAGTGTTCAGGAATGAAGTAATGAAGTCTGAACTTGGGCGGTAAGACAACCAAAAACAAATGTAGGGGGAGGGGGTAAAAGGAGAGGCAGTATCCCACAACACAACGAGCTTTCAGATGTCAGCCTGTCAGCCAAGTGGCAAAGACAAGAGGACATCAGAAGGGACAGAGAAGGAATGTGCAGGGTTCAACACACAGAGGGCATGCTCAAGTCTGCCCACCCCTGCAGGTGTCCCATGGTGCACACTGCTCTGACTGTCCAATTGCAGCCTCACAAGCCTCAGTGAACACCAAGTAAGGCAAAGCGTCCCAAGCCTTAGTGTGCCCCAATACTCTACTTCCACTGAATCTGATTAAAACGAGCACAGCCTTGGAGACCCATCTTTCCCTTCATCTCTGGGGCTCCCGCTCCACATCTCTCATTGTGAACTAGCTTAATGGACGCGGTGAAAGCAAACTAATTCTACAGGCGTTTGCATCATCTAAGCGGATGACTTGGGGTGAGCTGTTTGACCTTGCTGGGCATCAGTTTCTCCCGTTTGCAAAATAAGGCTGGAAATCAAAAGCCGTGCAAGAATATGAAAGAAAAAAATCAAACAGCATGTGAAAGCAAAAGGTGCATGTAGAGTTATTACACGTCGTTAAAAATAATAACAGGGGTCTTAAAGATGGCTCTGTGGCTAAAGGCTCTGCCACCAAGCCTGACAATAGCAATGAGTTCAGGGCCAGAATCCACATGGTATGAATTAAAAGCTGACTCCACAAGTTGTTCTATGACCTGCATACTCAAGCCACAGCATATGTATGTGCACATGTGTGTGTAGTATACAGATATAGTGTGTATACATGTATATATACATACAAACAATATACATAGACATATGTGTATGTTTGCTATGTATGTATGTCTATATGTATGTATGTATGTAAATGACAAGTGTTCCACTGCTATTATTATCAAATATGGAATATTCCTAAGTATGCATGACCAATTTGGATGTACATAACATTAAGTAACCGTCAAGGTTTTGATTCACTACATAAAGGGCCAAACACAGAACAGGGCTCTTTCAGTATCCCAAACGCTGCCTCTGGTCATAAACATGCCCATGAGCTTGGAAATCGTTTTGTTTTTTTTTTTTTTAAATATAAGTTACTTATTTGAATGCCATTTTAATAAAGGTCATTTTCAAGCAATAACAAATTGTAACTTCAGAATCAAATTTGTGTTCAGTCAGAATATTAAACACTAAAGCCGTTGAGCCTGCTGTTCTAAAAACAGCAGAATGCATCTTTGTTTTGGTTTTGATTTGTTTCGTTGTTTGTTGTTTCCCTTCACTTTATTTTTTCACTTGTATGAGTATTGCCTGTATGAATGCCTGCGCACCACTTACACGCCTGGTGCCCTTGAAGGCCCGAAATGCCATTAGATCCCCCTGGAACTTGAGTCACAGATAGCTATGAGCCACGGTATGGGTGCTGAGAGCTAAACCTGGATCCTCTGAAGGAGCAGCCAGTGTTCTTGACACCTGAGACATCTCTTCTGTCTTGGTTTTGTGTTTGTTGGTTGGTGGGTGGGTGGGTTTGTTTTAACTTTATTTTCTTTGTGAGTCTCCCTTACCACGGACTGAGAGTCCTAGATATCACTTTCCAGTACAACTGGCCCATTTATAAACATCTAAAAATAGAGAATAACACAAGTTCTTCCCAGACATCAGAACTTGAATTAAAGAACAAAATAACAGCAAAAAAAGAAAAAAGAGAGAAAAACAAGTCTGTTTGGTGTACAGTTCTCAGCTATTTGGAATGTACACCATTCCGAAGGTACACCATTCCTGCACCTTCTCCTTTTCTTGTGAACTCACACACACAGAGGAAAGTACAGAAAACCAGGGTCTTCTCTTACCTTTCCTAAGTACATGAAGAAATCCAACATGGTAGCTTTCTAGCTGGATGACAGAAAGGGTCATTCGGGAAGGGTGAAGCTATGTTTAGGATTCATGCTTAGGTGTATGTGGTGAAGTTTTGATTTGTGCTCGCTCTGTGCATTTAAAGCCCTCTAGAAGGGTGCAGCTTTCTCACCCCTGGCTAAACAGAAGGCTTTCTTCCTCATCACAGTCTGAAGCTTTTGATCCTCCGATCTCCTGCTTATTCCTAGTCTATGCATACACAAGTAAGTGATGTTCTCTTCCGTGTCTATTGAATCTCTTAAACTCAGGGAAATGTGCTTCTTTATTTCATTCTCCATTCCCCGGGGATTGCTGATAGTGATTGAATTCTGAAGAGATGTGGGTGAGGTAGGCAATTCATGCCCACTTTTATTAGCGCTTAAGATTTGAATTAAAGATCCGGTATTTCAGAAAAACAGCTTGATATATTAGCAGCTGACCTGAATTTTTATGCTGTCATTTAACTATTTTATGCTTGGCAACTCTATTTCTCTCCTCATGACCAGCCGGGAACCAACAGTGCCTTCTTCAACCCTGAGGGGCGAGTCTGGTACATTGCTGCCATGGTTACCGGTGGCCCACTGGCTCTCTAGAGAAATGTGAAAGAAATCTTAAAGTTAAACATGAGTTTAACAAAATCCTAATGTTAAATGCTGATAAAAAGAAAATTTCTGACACGGTAAACTGCACATAGGTTTGGGTTCTTTCAGAGGTATCTTCGCTTCTTCTGTGGGGCTGGAGACAGAGCGAAGCATCTCAGGCAAGCTAGGGTCAGGCTGTCCATTCAATTTAACTTCCAGCCTCAACAGGATTTAGCAAATCTGGAGTGAGGCCACCCTGAGAACCAGGACAGCTTAAGAGAACATGGCTCTGCAGCTCAGGTAGTGCAGGCTGTGTGCAGGGAAACACACAAAACAGCTGACAGTCTCAGAAATAAAGATCGAAGAGCAGACATACCATTTTAAAGTCATTTTCTTTTTATACATTAAAAAAATTTATGTGTATGTCTGTGTGTATGTATGTTCACATGTAGGAGGGTGTCCAAGGAGACCAGAAGAGGGTGTCAGATCCTCTAGAGCTGGAGATACAAGAGACTGTAAGCCACCCATGTGGGGGCTGCTGGCAAGTCCAGTACTCTGCAAGTGCTTCTGACCACAGAGTCACCGTTTTCATCTCCAAGGATGATGTAGAAGGAACCTCCTGACCTGACTGAGGATGAGCCATGAGCTCTCCCGATTTCCCAGATGTCGGAGAGAAGCTATCGAGAGTTCATGGCTTACGGGGAAGGGAGAGTGGGTTTTCTTTAAGAATGCAGGAGCTAGTAGCTCCAAGCTAAAGCAGATGACCTCACACCTATGATTAGATGGGTGCACTCCTGGGTGAAAAAGAAAGAGAAAGAGAGAGGATGGGAAGTTAGGAAGGGTAAGGGAACTGGTGTTGGATCTGAAATGAGTTAGCAGGAGGATGAGAATACATATAATGAAAATACCTTGTATGAATGTATGAAATTCTCTTTAAAATGACTTTGTGTGAGCTCTTCCTTGTAACTAACACTACCCTACACTAAATATTTTCTTTGTGATATGTGTCTATGGTACATATGCGTGATGTGTATGAGCATGTGTATAGGGTGTATAGGTACATGTGTTCATCTGTTCAATGTAGGAAGCAGAGGAAGCCTTAAGCAAACATGGAAAGTGCAGGTGAAGTCCTCAGTGAATCTGTATTGCTGCCATGCGCATGGCCTGAGACTTGTGGTAATGCAAAGCCTTTGCCTATCTTGGTGAGGCTCAGGGGGATAGCAAAGCTTTCATCTGGTCCACCTACAAATGTTGACAGTGTGGGTAGGTATTAGTATTTATTCACAAGTGACCAGTGTATGCAGAACTGGGCAACTGCAGGGTCCTTCTTCCAACTTTACAGCCTGAGATTGATCCCCTACAAAGACTTCCTACCACTAGTGAGCCCCTCCCTCCCCGGTCAGAACATAGTAAACAGAACATCGTTCTAGGTTGTTGTATAGTTGGTGTCTCACCGTCTGAGCATGCTCAGCCTACCTCATCCCAGCTACTCTAGACATGTGTATCTGTGTGTCTGTGCTTTCTCCGATCCCTTACCACCTAGTCATGTTTCTGGGACTAAGCTGTGCTAGTCACAGTGGTACACACAGAGGCCAAAAGAAACATCAGTGTCTTCTCCAGAATCTCTCTGAATCTGGATCTAGGCTAGTGGCCTCACCAGCAAAGTCAGGCAAGGCCAAGCAAGGTCCCTGTCTCCACCTCCCACGGTATTGATGCCTGATTCCAACAGTTAGGCCAAGGTTTTCTTGTGTGTGAGAGAATTCTGGGCTTTTGGACTCAGTTCCTAGAGCTCGCAATGCAAGGTCTCTTACATCCTGGGGAGATGTCCCCAAGACTTACCCTAAATTTTTAAATTCACAAACGCACACCTGCATTTCTGTATGTTGCCTGAAGGCAGCATGGCAGAATAACTTCAGGACAAATGATCTTGGATTTTAAGATTTGCTTTTTTCTCCCCCACACACATACTTTAAAGCCTGAATGGCTTCTGAGGTTAGATTAAAATATGGTATTTCCTGATTTTGAAGGAAAATGTGAAAGCCTTCCCATTTCAACCTGAAACCATTTAAACCCCATTGTGTAGCACCATAAGGATCTGCTTAGGGTTGCTCCAGGGTTCTGTGTACTGTTTTCTTCTGTCCACATATCCTCCTCATCTGCCTTCGTCATTGTCTTAGGAAACTGAGTACAAGTCTCCAAAATCTCAAGTTAAAAAATAGATAGATAGATAGATAAAGATAGATAGATAGATAGATAGATAGATACATAGATACATAGATACATAGATACATAGATACATACATAGATACATAGATACATACATAGATACATACATAGATACACAGATACATAGATAGATACATAGATACATAGATAGATACATACATAAATACATAGATACATAGATATAAAGATACATAGATAGATACATAGATACATAGATAGATACATACATAGATACATAGATACATAGATAGATACATACATAGATACATACATAGATACATAGATACATAGATACATACATAGATAGATACATAGATACATAGATAGATACATACATAGATACATAGATACATAGATAGATACATACATAGATACATACATACATACATAGATACATACATACATACATAGATACATAGATACATAGATACATAGATAGACTTCAGCTGAAACATTTTAGGAAGACATAGAAACAGCGAAATGTGGCTGTTTCAGAAAGAAGAGTGTGAGGAGGGCGAAGGGAGAACTTTACACTTTATCTTCTGTGCCACTGAACTGCTCACTTGAACTAATGTGATTACATCTTCTAAATGCCAAGGAGAGGGATCTTCACGGTGTAACTGTAAGCTTTACCCCATCGCCCATTTTTATGCTTTTTAAAGGAAGTGTGTCTGAAGAAGTAAAAGACTGTCTGGTTTGTAATGAAAATTATAGGTAGAAAAAAATCAGCAAGGAGTCAAACTGTTAACAATTAAAATTGCATATGGTAAAGTATGCTATGGAGTAAATATCATGAGGGAAAAAAACACGCAATCCTTTTAACTGAATGCAGGTGTGTAGGGTTTGGTTCTGCAAGTTTGTACTTGGCAAAAAACAAATGGACTAGGAATATGGTTAGGTCGTACAGCTGGCGAAACTTTGATTTTTTGAAAAACCTTTGATGCAGCTGAATGTTCGTCCTGTTTATGTGTTCCTATGGCTCCACCTTAAAGATTGCTTTCTGTTCATCTGAATACTACATTGCTTGTGTCTTTTCCAAATTTTGTTTTAAAACCCTGTGTACCATTAGGTTGATGTGTTTACTGCAGGTTTTTAAAATTAATTCATTGAGAATTTTATACAAGTTATTTCCATCATATTCCCCTCCCCCCAATCCTCTGAGGTCCACCCTCCCTTCTCTACCTACCCAACTTTGTGTCTTTATTTAGTCCAGCCCAGACTGACCATGGACTCTTAGATATGTGGTCATCCACTGGATAAAGGTGGACCTGAGAGGATGCCATCACAAGCACCGTGAATTCGTATATGCAGCTGTCCTTGTAGTCTTTTACCAACCTCTGCCTCCTGCATACCTCCTCACCTCCTTCAGCAATGATCCCTGGGTCTTGAGAGAAGGGATTCTGACATAGATGTTCCATGGAGGGCCAAGAATTCCACAGTATCATATTCTCTGCATCTTGACTGGCCTGGGATTCTCTATGCGAATTGCCATTTGGTAAAGAAAGAAGTTTCTCTGATGAGACACACACTAATCTTTGGGTTTAGCTATAGGTCATTAGGAGTCAGTTCAATACTATATGTCCTGTTAGCAAATTGAATAGTAGTGTTCTCCTAGATTGTATACTAAGTATCAAGTGGATCACGGCTAATCCTTCTAAATGTCTTAAAGACTCAAAACCACGTCATTTGTTTATTCACAATATGGTATAATTAATTATTGGTATCTACCATATCCTATTCAGATATACAGTACTGATGAACAGTGGGCACCTCAATCCCCCTGCAAGCTTTGATACAGAGCATTCTCAAATGTTCATTTACTGGAACTTTCATAAACCTCGGACTGGGTGACACACACAGCAGAGACATATTCTGGCTGTATAAGCTCAAAGTTAAAGTGTCTGTGAGGTTGATCTCTTCTGAGAACTGCATGAAGAGCCAGGTGGTGCGTGACCATAATCCAAATACCCAGGAGGGAAGCAGGAGCATGGTAAATTTGAGACTAGCCTAGACTGCATGTAAGGTGTAGTTTGCTTTCTGTGGCTATGATAAAGACCATGGCCAAAAGCAGCTTGTGGGGAGAGGTTTATTTAGCTTATACTTCCATGTCACAGTCCACCACTGAGAGAAAATAGGGCAGAACTTAAGTGGGAACTGAAGCAGAAAGCACAGAGGAATGCCACTTACTAGCTCACTCCCTCTGGCTAGTGCTCAGCCAACTTCCATATACAATCCAGAGTGCCTGCCCAGGGATAGTGCCACCCATAACCAGCTGGACCTACCTCTGTGTAGAGTGGGTGGGGTGATACACCTGTAATCTCAGAACTCAGGAAGTAAAGACAGGAGGACCAGAAGTTCAAGACCATCCTGAACTACTTGGCAACTTTGAGCCCAACCTGTGCTACTTGAGACCAGGTCAAAGAAACAGATGGAGGAGAAAGAAGGAAGAAAAGGAGAAAGGAAGGAAAGGAAGGAAAGGAAGGAAGGAAGGAAGGAAGGAAGGAAGGAAGGAAGGAAGGAAGGAAGGAAGGGAGTTAAAAGTCATTCAGTGACTCTGAATATCTCTGAGGAGGCCAAGAACCAACAGGAGAATAAAGGCAAGAAGCAGAGCCAAGAATCTCCTCAGGTCTGGGTCTGCAGGCATATCACGTTTAGCTTAGTTGCTGTCTCAAAACACATGTTCCTTTTACCTTGTTAAATACCACAATGGTCATGTCTGAAAGACATTATGACACATAGAAGTTTATATATCAGCTTTTGATTTAAGTCAAAACACAATTTTAAAACCTGGTGTGGGAATAGATAGGGACTATTTTGGGGGGAGGAAAGAAAAGCAAGAGATGTAGAGGAAAGTCTGGGAGGAGAGTAAACACAAACAAGGTACAAAGAAGTATGCTTGAAAATGTATTAATGAAACCCAATATTTTGCATGCTAACAAAACATGGAAAATAGAAATAAATAAATAAGTAAAACCTGGCTGTTATTATGGAAATATTAAATTTTGGTGGGATATTTGTTCATGCAGTGTAAATTGCCATGAGGGAAAAGAGCAACTTTAAGGTTGCCTCTGTAACACATGGCATGGGCAATGTGACTTAAGCTGAAAGCTGGAGACTTAATTTAGCCCTGTCACAATAGAGCAAAGGTTGTGACCATATGAGTATAAAATATAAGAGAGAAATTATGCCTGTGTCTATAAGAACAGCATTTTAAAACTGCTAATTTAGGAGCAAGCAAGGCATTCGAGTGAGAGTAAATCCACTTTTAATTTGTACATTTGTTGAAGAAATAGAGTATTTTGAACTACCAAAAATGTAGCAGTTTAAAATGAAAATAGCTATAAATGCTTTCATACAAAATTCTAATTTGCAAACCACCTAGATTTGCTGCACATACTAAGATGTTAAAATAGCCAGCTTTTTATGAAGAGTGTTAGTGACAAAAGAGATTTGAGGAAATTGAATAGTATTGTGGATTTGGTTTGTTGTAGCAAACAGGCATGGTAACAAAGTATCAGGATTAAGAAAGGAAACAATGGCAGCCTGCCACAGTAGCATCCCTAGACCAGAGGGGGCTCCTAGGGAGAGCACTTTATATAAAGAAACAAATTCTGTTCTATGCTCCCATCAGTAAGTCTGACTGTATCCTCGAGTTAAGCTTAAGCAAAGAAAGAGTAAAAGAAAGATGTCATCTCCTGCTTGGGAGAAGGAAACCTGTTTTTCAGTTTCTGGCAGTCTCTTGTTGCATTCAAGAGATGATAGTCAAGTGAGGAAGGCTAGAAGAAGAGCAGATGTGTTGATTGGTCTGAACTCATCGTGCTCTGCTGGGTTTTCCCTGATGGACTTTGTAGATGTTCAATGATCCATGCAGATCTGAGCTCTTGACAAGACATTTCACCTTCAGGAGCAGCCATGGGGGTCTCCAAAGGCAGCCCAAGGGGACAGAAGAGAATGAGATGCACAAAGTCCAGATGACTCACCGTTATGGAGCACACACAGGTGATATGGCATTGATAGGGTGTCCTCACTAGAGGAATCCCTGTCCACTGACAGTCTTCATTTAGGATACTTTCTGGGTTGTTCTTTCCCAAACCTTCTTCATCCAGTTGTCTAAGATCTTCTGGCAGCCAAGAGACTAAACAAGATGAATGCTGACTGATCAAAGGACGTCAAGGCCCTGTGGCATGAGTGCTGTGATTTCCAACAGAGAGTTCCTTCAGTAGTCCCTCAAGTCATACGGTCTTGTGATGTCAGTGACAGTGTTCTTTCTGCTTTGCCATGAAGAGTCTATTTATACATGTGCAGTTTTATTCGATCTGATTTAAAGCCAGTGGGACTGTGTTAAACAACTAAGAGAGAGTGGAAGGAAAATGGACACCATTTCCTACACCAAGGGTTCTGTAAAATAAACGGCCTGTGACTTAGACAGGTAGCTCAATGAATTGTGCATATTTCAGTGCACAAGGGACTTCCTTCACACAGTGGGTAGACATGGAGGATGGGTCAGAAAGTATCTTGGAGTGTCAGCATGAGACCTGCAGAAACCAAGGGCTCAAGTTGTCAGTCTCATAAAAGGAAAGTAACGCCGTATGCCTCAGTCATAAATAAAAGAATAAAATTGAAGAGGACCCAAGCGTCTCACACAGAGAAGCCCTCCGTCTGAAGACAGACACAGAGCATAGACACCACACTACCACAGAGACAGAACCTGGGCGACTGGGGTAACACAGTTGGAAACTAAGGACTTCTAAAGACGCTTGATAGCAGCAGAAGCTGGGACGTGGACCTGCTAGTGTTGTGATTTGGATATCTTGCCTCAGAATTCACCTGGCTCCTGGTTGTTACAGTGTCCCTGGGAGCAATGTGGCACCCAGAGATTTCTGGGGAGAACCTCAACTCCTCGTCGTCCCTACTTCAAGGACAAAATGCACAGAGGACACATGCACGTGAACAGCCCTCCCCATCTTCAGATCAGTGATCAACCCTGGGATTTATTTCACCCTGCTGGAAGACTGGAGCTCAGCATGCTCCTCTTGGTGTCTCCTGCCATCTTGAAGTATCCACCACACTACGACCCAGGAAGAGCACAGCCCTCAGAGCTCCTCTACCAGCTTTCCATCCGGAGTGGAGTAAAGGTGAACTAAACCCCACTACAGAGTAAAGTCGGTTGATTACAGGACCACATAGTCTGATAGAGAAGGGTGCGGCTCTGAAGATTAAAGAAACTAAAAGCCATCATTGGTCCTTCACATCCTCCCTGTGGCTTCCCCCACCTCCTGTGAAACAGATACCCAGGGACTCCAGCTGCCCACTGTTTACATACAAACTTACCCCCAAAACACATTTAAGAGTTAGTAAACCAGAAAGATGCCAGTGAAGAAAACTGAGAAGGCAGAATCCAAAGAAAAGGGGCTGACTTGTAAAAAATCACAGAAGCCAAAAGCTAAGCAGCAAGGATTGTGCTAGAATTCAAAACAGCTTTGGAGAGTTTGTTTGCCAACAACAACAAAAAAAAAAAAAAAACCCTCAATAGAAGAACAAAACAGAGGAACCTCTAGAGAAAGGAAGAGAAGAAGACAGGGGAGGAGAAGGGAGACTCTGACTGTAGCCAGTGCCCTGTGAGCTGACCACTCATCATATGTAACTCTCGTGGGAGTCCATGAGGTGAATATGATTCTGCTTCACTTTGTGACAAGGAGACAGAGGCAGGAAGAGCTGACTCTATCTGTCCAAGCCGCATAGCTGATGTGGGGAGGAAGTATGTTCAATGCTCTAGATATATTCTTTTGTTTTTGCGCTTTTCCTAACTCTCTGAGGTAAGGAGAGTGAGTCTTCACATTCTGCTTAATTTCTATCTGTACATGAGATGGACGGCCAAGATGGTCAAACCGAAGATCAAGGATTGGTTCTGGTTTGAGTTTTTAATATAAATGGTGGGAAAAGAGAGCTTTCCAGAAAACAAGTAAACACACACACACAACTCACACACAAACATACACATACAATATATAACTCCCACACATATAAACGCACACATAACACACACAAAACACATACAACAAAACAACCACCCCACATAAATACATACATACAGAAACACAACACACACAGAAACACAACACACACAAACACACAAATAGAAACACAACACACAGAGAAACACAACACACACAGAAACACAACACACACAGACACACAACACACAAACAGAAACACAAAACAAACACAACATACAACTCACTTAGTGGGTTTTTTTTCTGTTAAACATCTTTGTTCAAGTGTGAAGAACTAGACAATAAAGCAGGAAGAGCAAATCTGCTGAGGAAAATGACAATTTTCTCCGCCTTTGAATCTTTAAGTATTTGGCACAATCCTTGAAAATAGTTCAAAGCTATTTTCCCTTACCAGCTGTAAGTTAAATATTAGAAGTGAGCAGCCTTGTTGTGAAGACAGGCACAATGCAAGAATATAAAGCTGTCATTTCAAAGCAGATCCTGTTTCTTCTGCAGCTGGTATTTTGTGAAAGAAATTGGGAGCTTAGTTCTTTTCTTCCTGCTCACGGGTAAACCTTGTGCTGCATCGCTCATAGCCTGAAGTGAGATCTTTCTCTGTAGATGCTTTCTAAATCATGCTTAACTCAAAGCATGGGTGGAGGACAGGATGGGGCCTGAAGGCCATGATATTAATAATGTCATCCAAGCTTTGCCACTGCCCTGGGGTCATGGTTAGAACCCAGCTCATTTTCTAGAAATGGAGACTGCATGGAGCTGTGATGGAGGCAAGTTGAACACTTTTTAGAACATGGTTGGCAGAATAGGTTGAATGGTGGCCCTCCAAAAGAGACGCCTGTTCTCGAACCTATGGAGAAGACCCTTAAGTAGAAGAATGATCTTAGCAGAAGTAATTACATCCCTTGAGATGAGAAGATTATGGAATACCTGGGTGAGTCCCAAATCAATGAGAAGCTCCCATGAAAGACAGAGAGAAGACATGGACCCCAGGTGTTGTGTTTTATAAAAAAGAAAGAACCGGATATGTTGGTAGAGGTGCAGTATGGTGTCGTAGAAGGGGGTGCCTTAGCGGGCCCATGTTGAGGCATCCCTTTCCCCTGAGATACTAGCCATACAAAAGATATAGAATAGGATAAAGTTTATATAGGGTATGGGGAGGGGAGTTGAGGAGGGAATAGAGACAGAGAAAGGAAAGGTGGAAGACGGAGGGAAGAGGGGGGATGAGGAGAGGATAGACAGAGAAGGTAAGAGAGTAGGAGAACAGGAGAGTAAGAGAGTGAGGAGGGGGCAAACGTCCCTTTCATAGGAGTCAGGCATAAACTGTGGGACAGAGCCTAGAAGGAATGCTAACACTAGGGAAAAAATAGAGGTTAGAGTCAAGCTTGGGCTTGTGTAATAGTTGTCTCACCCCTCCCCCAAATACCAAGGATTCCTCATAAAAAAACCACCTTTCAAGGACAGGCACCAGTGACACAGAATCCACCTACTGAAGATTCCACAGCACTCCCTCAAGTGTCGTTCTGAAAACCAGGCTTCTAACTGTCCTGGGCCCAAAGGATTCCTTACACCACACTCAAACCGTGGTCATGAAATAGAAGCAGGCCACGCCCTTGCACACTCTGTGCAATATCTGCTGGTGCGCAAGTGGCAGCGTTCTGAACCTAGCACCATCTCCATGTGCCGCCTACCCTGAATCATTCCGTTGTCATCACCGATGTGGAGGCTATGACAACCTTTCTGTAGGAAGGGAAAAATTGACACTCCGAGAAACGGAAGAATGTGCTCGGGATTTTTGAAGAGGGATTTCTCATTCTGTATGCCTGTCTGCGAGGCTGCGTTAGATTTCTAGGGCTGTTTTAACAGAATAGATAGACTGGAGGGCTTCAGATGTTCTATGGTTCTGGAGACCAGAAGTCCAACATGGTGGTGCTGGCTGGGTTAATCCCTTCTCGGGCTATGAGGGAAAGGGTTGTTCATGGCCATACCCTTTGACTTGCACTCACCCATCTTCTCAAAGAGTAGTTTTGATTTTTCCTCATTTTATTAAACAACAAAGTTCACCTGTGTCCAAATTTCCCTTTCTATGAGAATGCAGTAGTATTAGACTAGAGCTTAGGCTAATAATTTAATTTAACATTGCTTACCTTTACAGGTAAAGACCCTGTCTCCAAATATGACCCCATTTTGAGGTCATGGCTCTTAAGATTTCAGTTTATGAATTTGGGGGTATCACAAACCATAATGTTATAAAATACAGGTACCTAAAATGAGTGAATAAATTTGAATGAATGATGAATAAAGCAAGAGAGTGAATTACTTTCTTTCAGAAGTCCTGAACCCTAAGGCTACCTCCACCTCCATTGCTGCTCTTCTCTTACTCCATACTGATGAAGTCCAGTGCAAAACCAGCGGGTTAGGAATAGCTTTATCGGATGTGAGTACCTACACCATGATCAATTCCCAGCTCTGACATTCTTAATCTGTGTGACTTTCACAAGCATCTCAGCCTTTGAGGCTGCCTCTTTCCTTTTCTGATGAACATAAATATACTCACTACCTCATACAGCAGTAAAGAAGCAAGAGCCTCCGAGGAGACAAGAAGAATGCCTGGCAGGGCCTTAGGCCTGCTCCTGTCTTTAGCTACTCTCCCACTGCACATCAGTTCCTGGGCTGCCTGTCTCTCTCTCTCTCTCTCTCTCTCTCTCTCTCTCTCTCTCTCTCTCTCTCTTCTCTCTCTCTCTCTCTCAGAGGTGGTACCAGGTAACCTCCCCTCAGCTTCTCACAGCATTTCCAAATGATGCCACCCTTGCCTTTACCATCATAGGGACCTGAGATTTTTCTAAGGAACCAATCTTGGTGCAACAGGGACCACAGGTCTTGGAACAGGGCTGTCAGGCTTCAAGTTGCCCAAACTACAGGGCCTAGGTAACCAGAAAAATCTCAGACTTGACTTGAGTCAGTATCTGTGCCCAAAGAGATATAATCCAGTGACACCTTCTGGGATTTTTTTGTTTTCATCCCTCAAAGCTCCCATGAGCTTGACAGAACAATTGTCACTATGTTCAGTTTTGAAATAGTGCAAGGACTGATTGGGCCAGTCCAAACACAGTGTTCAAAGTTGGTGACAGTGTCGATGGCAAGGTGCATGCCACCAGAGGCAACCAGTCAACCCTGACTGAGATCAAGTAAAAACTCTTGGTCTCAGTGCCAAAAACAGCAACGGAACACAGATTCGGAGATGTCCCTTTCTCTGTGGTCAGCACTCACAGGAGGAGCAGAAGTGTGCTTATCTAGGGAGGACTACAGTCTGTAGTCAGAGCACTCACATAGAGAAGGAGCAGATGTGTAGTCTACTCTAGGGAGGACTACAGTCTATAGTCAGAGCACTCACATGGAGAAGGAACAGGCGTGTATGTTATCTAGGGAGGACTACAGTCTATAGTCAGAGCACACACATGGAGAAGGAGCAGATGTGTGTCTAGGGAGGAGTGCAATCAAGGTCCTTGAGAAATAGTACCCAGCTCATCTTCAGGTCCAAGGAAACCTGGGGAGATTTAGCAATGCAAAGACAGAAGGAGCTCGCAGGCTCCTGCTTGGGTGGCTCACCTGGTCCAGTGGGTGGAGGATGAGGCCCAGGGAGGTGACCAGGAAAAAAACAGTGACAAGATTTGAATCTCTTCTGATGAATGACTCTCACATAAATTCATGAGCTGGAAAGGAAATCTGCATTAAGAAGTAGCTTGGCCGTACAGCCATCTTAGTGACCCATTTCTGAAGCAATTGTAGAATTGTATGTTATTGCTTTAGAATAATATGATAATTCATCATTTCCTTGTAGCACATATTTTAAGTAGCAAGAGTTCATAAATATTCTGGAGAAATGCCAAATTTAAAAAAATACTTCAAATTTTGTGTTTCTCTGTTAATCACCTTCTCAAAATAGTATTTACCAATGAAATTGAAATGCAATATGGCTAATTTTATGCATATAGGCTCTCCTCCCTGGGAAAAAACTAGGTCATCTGAGCACCCACAAAGGAAAATTTGTAATTTGTCTGTTATTGTTTTATTAATAATTTTATTCTCCACAGACTTTTGTTAAATTATACAGCAGACTTGGAATTGTAACAAGCAACATTTTTCAGATTTTTTTTTCTTAACTGACATTTTAAATTTCATTTTTCTTTACTATTATTAAAAATATACAAATGGTTTTACTTATCAGGAAACCGCTATAATGTGAACTAGAAAACACACAATGCATCATAGGATCGCCAAACCTTGGCAAACATCAACTCCAGTGTGGCATTTGACTTAAGCAGTCTTCTGCTGTACAGGATTAGAATTCTGTAGATTTTTTTTTTTCTGAGACAAAGGTTTATGCATGCTGTGTTCTTGTAATAAGAATCATTCCCCGTGCTCCCAAGATACCTGTTTTGATATTGAACAATGTAGGTTTTGGCATGCCATGAAGGGCTCTGCTCACTCAGCCTCTCATCATCCTGAATAAAGGCAAGAACCTTTCATGACCTGACCTTCCTGGGGTTTGCTGCTCTTGTCTTCTCTCTTCCTCTGGCAAAACTCCTTGCCAGGTATTCCTGATGAATGTTTCTCTAGCTCTTCACTTGCTGGGCCCTGTGCCTGATCCTGGGAACACCCCAGTTGGTATCACACTCAATTTCACTAATATCTGTCATTCGCTTGACCTGAGCTTGTCTTACCTGACTGATATCTCCACCAGGAAATGCAAGGCCTGCTATGAACAGAACACTCAGCAAGAGATGAGAGACTCCTGGGTGACAAACCTGGAAAGGCTGGGCCTCCTCCCTGCTGAGTTCTGAGACTAGAAGATCGAGACAGTTTTGCTGGTTTTCTTTCCTTTGTATGGCTTTCTCAGTTTTCTCTCCTGGAATCGGTTAATAGAACCCAAGGATATGAGATCTGAGCCTTGAGATCCAGACCTACAAAGTACAATGTTTGTAACATTTGGCCCTGGATAAACACCATGCCAAAACCAAGTGTTATAGGTTGGAGTCACAACTCAGTGGTTAAAAGCACTTGCTGCTGTCTCAGAGAACCTAGGTTTGGTTTCCAGCACCCATGTGGCAGCTCACAATAATCTATAACTTCAGCACTAGGACATCTGGTGCCCTGTATACCTAAGATACCAGGCATCCATGTAGTATATAGACATACATACAAGCAAAACACTCATATATATAAAATAAATACTTTTAAACAAAACTTTTAAGAACAACTTTAAGAACTTTTTAAGAAAACTTTTAAGAACAACTTGTAAGAACAATTACAGTGTTGGGGTGATCATATAGTTGTCTCTCAAGGAGCCATGGAGTGTTTCTGGCAGTTTAAATTAAATCAGGAGTCTTGGCTTTTGTCAGGATAGCCTCTGCCCCCTCAAAAATATAAAAATGCCTTTTAAGCGCTGTGAAGCATCTGTTTTGGGAACAACTCTGAACTTTCACCTCATCCTGCTACAAAATGCTGAAGACTACCCTTTCTTAACTCGCAAGCCCAGTTCCACCAGTTAAGCCAGGCTTTACTTCCATTACAGGTAGCCAGGCCAGGCCCTCAGACTTTCAGTTCCCACTTGAGGAGTGTTGAACCATGTATGCTACTGGAAGTATTATTGCATGGTAGGTCCACAGACGTTCTCAAAGATAAATGGAGAGTCTGTATTGCTAGCTGGTGACTGCGTGGGTAACGTGCCCAAATCCACAGCCTTCAATGCACAAAAACCTCATTCTGTTGATGAACTTCAGTTAACAAGAACAGTTAGTGAGTCTCGAAACCACAGAAGCCAAAAAGCAAGGCAAAGTTCCTACATATAAGGAGTGTCCAGGATCCTGGACCTATATACACTAGGTCTTTGATGGATTAGGTCTTTGTCCCCATTTCGATAGGTGGTGGGGCTTAAGTGCTGGATTCTAAGGTCAGAATGGTCCCTCTAACCTGGTTTCAGTGGCGTTAAGGTCTTGGACCTGTCACAGTAGGAGCAGTTCAGAGAGTGTGAGCCATCTTAATAGGCATGCCTTTCTTTCTTCAGACCAGGAACCCAGCGATGCCCTGTAACACGGCCAGCAGTCTCTTTACAACTTGCAACTGACAAGTACACACCTTACATATGGAAAGTGTTGAATGTGAATAAAAGGTCTAATCTACAAAGTTCTTTGTGAGTCTCTGCCCTAATAAACCTTGCACAGACAATTGTTTTTATTATGAGAGTGTGTGTGCATGTGTGTGCTTCTGTACGTGTGTGTGTGTGTGTGTGTGTGTGTGTGTGTGTGTGTTCAAGCATGTAAGCACATGCTGTATGTGGAAACTAGAGAGCAAGCTTGGGTCTCAGTCTTCACTTTCACCCTGTTTGAGAAGAGAACTCTTTTTTTCCACTACTACATTCCCCAGGCTAGCTGGCCCAGGGTTCGGTGGAGTTTCTGTGCCTGCCCTGCATCTCATCATAAATGCACTGATATTACAGATGCATGCTGTCATGTCAAGCCTTAGTGAGTTCTGATTATCCAAACTCAGATTCTCTCATTTGCACAGCAAACACTTAACCCACTGAGCCATCCATCACACAGCCCCTGGAGCATGACTGAACAAACATTCCTTAGCTGGGTGTGGTACTGCATGCCTTTAATCCCTACTCTCAGTTTTCCAGGACAACCTGGTCTACATAGTGAGTTTCAGGACACCCAGAATTATGTAGAGAGAGACCTTGTCTCAAAACAAAACAAAATGCAATAAAAAATCTGTTTCTTCAATGGTGACTGCATGAATGATTTGCACATGTTTATGTGTCAGACAGTCTCCTAAGAGTTTTCGGTAGCAGTTTGTCTCATCGTTTCATGTAGACAGTGATGCTGTGAGATAGGATCGCTCTCCAGGACCAGGACACACTCAGTGAAGACTACTCCTATCTCCGGCAATCAGTTTTAGCTGCAAGCCTCAGACTCTAGACTTTACTCCCTCTCAGCTCCGTATGGAGATCAGCCTAGAACTATCCAATGGCATTTTGAGGAACCACAATCATTTCCTTCAGGGTGGACCCTGTTCTCCACCCTCTAGTGTCTAACTCAAAATGCCTGCACCAAACAATGGCAATCATTCACAAACCAATTCCAGAGTCTGACTTCTTCAACTTTAAATCACATCATGTGTACAAGCCCACCAGCCCAGTTCCGAGAAGCTTCCTTGAACCCATCTCTTTGTCTTCTCTCCCATGAGAGGAGTGACCTCACCACCCCCACCTCCAGCCCCTGCCGTGGCCAAATTTCCAGTGTAGGTCTCAGACAGGGGCTCTTGCTAGCTTTCCCTTCCTCTCTTCCTTTCAGGCAGAATACCTCTGCCTACACACACACACACACACACACACCACACACACATACACACACACTAGACACACAAATACACACTCATACACTCACATACATACATACTCTCACACATTCTTACATACACAGACTCACATTCTATCTATCTCACACACTCTCTCTCTCTCTCTCTCTCTCTCTCTCATGCACACACTCTCTTACACATGCACTGACATACAGTCACACAGACACACACAGACACTCACATTGACACGCAGTTTCACACCCTCTCTCTTTCTCTCGCTCTCTCACACACACTAATAAATTAGCAATGATTTTTTTTTTCAGCTATTGAGCGTGAAATCGTGATTTTAAATCATGATTCAAGGGGAACAGAAAAATCATGAATACAATCTTCCATAAGAGCACAGTCCTGATAACTCCCACAATTCCTATCACTCAACAGGCTGTACCTGCTTTTACCTGCCTTGATATTTATAGTTCATCAGGCTGTTTCAGGCAGTCCAGTTGTCCTTCACCCAATCTCTGCTAAAGACAGCTACATGGATGGACCACAAAGCATCCTTACCTCTCTAAATTACTATAATGCTAGGTCAATGTGAAGTCCTGGCAGAGAGGGGAGAAGGATATAGAATCTATCTCAAGCTGGCCTGGCTCCTCCTTCTTGAGGTTTCCTAGGTCTCAGGAACCACGCCCACACAGCAGCCGCTTGCTCCAGCCCATTCAGATCAAGAGGTAGTAACACTGACTTGGGTGTTTTGTTTTGTTTTGTTTTTCAGAGACAGGGTTTCTCTGTGTAGCCCTGGCTGTCCTGGAACTCACTCTGTAGACCAGGCTGGCCTGGAACTCTGAAATCCATCTGCCTCTGCCTCCCAAGTGCTGGGATTAAAGGCGTGCGCCACCACTGCCCGGCAGCACTGACTTGTTAATCCTGGGCTCTGGTAGTGTTCCTTGGGGTTTCTAAGTGGACTCTCATCTCTGAAATCCCACTGGTGTCCTCATGGGAGATGCTGTCCACATGCGAACTGATACTACTACACTGGCCCAGGAACAGAGCTCCTGACGGGAGATAAAAACATAGGCCATGTTCATGCTCAAGAGGAGTCTTCTGCTAGTTTTAGCGAATTATTGCAAGTCCTGTGAAGCCATTTTTCATATCCAACTGCTCTCTCTCTCCCCTCTCTCTCTCTCTCTCTCACACACACACACACACACACAAGAGAGAGAGAGAGAGAGAGAGAGAGAGAGAGAGAGAGAGAGAGAGAGAGAGAGAGCTGGACATTTGTTCTCAAACACACAAGGGAAAGTCTCTGAAAGAGAACGACACAAGTTTTGGCACCTATGGGCAACAATATATTATTATGCTTGTTTCTATATGCCCTGAAAAAGAAGCAATGTGAGGAGAGGGAGCCTTTATTAGGATCTGGACAGTCTCCATGCTGCCTTCCTCGCCAATGTTCAGAGCTTATTGCTTTTGATATGGAGCACGGGCCACAGGCACATCTTTCCTTTCATAACCACTTGCCTTTTATATATTATTAAATGTTTGAGCATGGACTGGGATTCTATTATAATTTTAAATTTTAATGTTTCTCAAATGATTCGGGGTGGGGGAGAAAAACCCTCCGTTTAGAGGAAAGTTAAAAGACTCCAGAGAGGACAGTTACGGCTAGGTTCCTGTCTGCAGGCATAGCAGAGTATCATTAATAATGTCAGGGATTGGCTCTCTCCCATGGGATGGGTCTCAAGTCGGGCCAGCCATTGCTTGGCTGTTCCCTCAGTCTCTGCTCCGTCCTTATGTCTGCACATCTTATAGGCAGGCATTTTAGGTTGAAGGTTTTTGTGGGTGGGTTGGTGTCCCCCTTCCCTCCACTGGAAATCTCAACGGGCTACAGGAGGTGGCCACTTCAATCTCCATATCCCCCACTGCTAGGAGTCTCAGCTAATATCAGCTCCTGTGGACTCCATAGAATCTCCTGTCCCAGAACTCCAGATACTCCCAGAAATGCTCCACCACCTATTTTCATCATTTCTCCCAGCCCTCTTGCCCATCCCTCTCCCCACATCTGATCCCCCACTTGGTTCCCCTCCCCAGCCCCTCTGCTGCCAAGTTCCCTCCATCCATCCACTTCCAAAATCTATTTATTTCCCCATCTGAGTAAGATTTAAGCATCCTGCCTTGGGCCTTCCTTGTGACTTGACTTCTTTGGGTCTGGATTAGAGCATGGCTATCCCATATGTTATAGCTAATGTACACTTATAAGTGAGTACATACTATGTGTGTGTCTTTCTGGGTCTGGGTTACCTCACTCAGGATATTTTCAAGTCCATCCACTTGCCTGATAATTACATGAAGTCTTTGTTTTTAATAGCTGACTAGTGTTCCACTGTGTAAATGTACTACATTTTCTTTATCCATTCATCGACTGAGGGACATCTAGGTTGCCTGCAGGCAGGAGCCTAACATAACTGTCTTCTAAGAGGCTTCATACTGCAGCTGATGAAAACAGATGTAGAGACCCACAGCCAAACATTAGGTAGAGCCTAGGGAGTCTTGTGGAAGAGGTGGAGGAAGGAATGAAGAAGCCAGAGGGGTCAAGGACACTACAAGAAAACCTACAAAGCCAACTAACCTGGGTCCATGGGGGCTCACAGAGACTGAGTCACCAACCAAAGAGAGTTCATGAACTGGACCCAGTCTCCTTATACATATGTAGCAGATGTACAGCTTGCTCTTCATGTGGGCCCCCCAACAATGGGAGCAGGATGCAGACTCTATTGCCAGCCATTGTATTAATCCCTTCCCCTAGCTAGGCTGCTTTGTCTGGCCTCAGTGAGAGAAGATGTGCCTTATCCTACTGAGACCTGATTGTTAACCATGCAGGACTTACCCTTCTCAGAGGAGAAAGGGAGAGAGACTGCAATCAGGTGTTAGGTGAATAAATAAATTAAAGGGGAAATAGTAAAGCTTTAAAAAAAAAAAAAAAGGCTCAACAAAGGACTGGCAATTCTGTTTGTCTTGTGAACCACCTGCTGGGTGTTGGGAATCCACACGCTATCTTGGGGAATGTTCAGGATAACTGAATATGAACAGTGAGATCTATGCAGGGAGAAAACTCTTTAGGGACCAGCTTCGTAAGACAGCTGTGGCCTGCTTTAAGATGGCCTTTGTGTTTAAAGGTTAACATCTGTCTCTCACTGAACCCCGCACAACACTGAGAGTAAACACAGCAAAAATGAGCAGAGAAGGAGCACTAACAGCTCCTCCCTGCAGAATTCTTCACTTCTCCTGGAAAGGGTGAGTCTCTCCCACTGCGGACTTCTATGCTACTCGGATGGGGCTCACACTGAAATTTTGAAAAATCACAAAAATAACTGTGGTCATTGATTCTTCTTGGGGTTCTCTTGACTGGTTATAGGTGCCCAGATTGCACTTCCTGGGTGTGGCTGAGGCATTTCCAGAGTACGCTGACATTTAAGCATGAGGGCTCAGTAGTGCAAATAGCCCTAATCCATGTGTATGGGCATCGTCTGATTGTTGGGGAATCTGGAGAGAGCAGAGGAAAGCGAGACAGCCCTTTTTGTCCCCCTCTGACTTTGAGGTGAGGCATCTCATTGCACGCCCTACGTGGACCTAGAGTTACACTCGTCCATGGCTACCCTGTTATCAAGCTTCCCGGTGTGACATTGGTCACACAGCTTTCGTTGTTCCTCAGGGTGAGCTTGGTGGACAGGGGGTGTCTCGGTCTCCATAATCACGTGAACCAATGCCCCATGCAGTCCTCCTTCACATGCATAAAAACATAGACGGATCTTCTATTGGCTGTCTTTTTCTGGAGGCTCCTCCTATTGGCTGTCTTTTTCTGGAGGCCCTCATTGGTCTTTTCTGGAGGCCCTCCTATTGGCTGTCTTTTTCTGGAGACCCCTGACTAGGATTGTAACTCGCATAGTTGTTTTCCATCCAGTTTTAAGTGACCGTACCTGATCTGTGCAGACCTGTCATTTCGGTTACTTAGGAGGCTGAGGTAGGGAAATCCCATGTTCAAGTCCTGTCTGGTTTGCAGAGGAGTTCAAGGCAAGCACAGGCAACTTAAAAAGACTGTTGCACAATTAAAAGGGAAAAAGGGTTCTGGGGACATAGCTCAGTGGTTAGAGCATTTGCCTAAAACATGTATGCTGGACTCACTCTCATTACTAGAGAGAATAAAATAAGAGAAACTAAAAGGATCTTAACCTTGCAAGGTTATTAAAAATCTCCCAACAGTTTGCTGAGGAGACAAAAAGGTCTGTCCCCTCATCCCTGCTTCTTCCTGTTCTACTGCCTCTAGGAAAGGAGGGCAAAGGTCATAAGAAGGCGTGGTGGTTTGAACAGGAATGGCCCTCAAAGGCTCATAGATCTGAATGCTTGGTTACCACAGAGGGCCACTATTATGAGGTGTGTTAGGTTTTCAAACGCTCAAGGCAGACTCAGTGCTCTCTCTTCCTGCCGCCTGTATCTGGATGTAGAACCCTTGGTTCCTTCTCCAGCATCATGTTGGCCTTTGTGCCACCATGCTTACCTCCATAATGATAACGGACTAAACCTATGAACCTGTAAGTTAGCTCAATTAAATGCTTTCTTTTATAAGTGTCATGGTGTCTCTTTATTAGAAACCCTAAATAAGACAGAAGTTGGTATCAGGGACTGGCATATTGCTGTGATAGGCCTGGCTATGCTTTTGTTTGAAGGAGTGTGGATTTTGGGTTTGGAAAGTAGTTGAATACTTCAAGTGGGGTTTAATGGGTCATACTAATAGAAGCATGGAAGACAGCGGAGCTGGGGGTGATCTGAACTGTGGGGGCCCAGCTCAAGAGATTTCAGAGGAGAAGAATATAAACGCGTGGTCTAGAGATTGTTTTTTGTGATATTTTAGTGAAGAATGTGGCTAGTTTCTGCCAGTGTCCAAAAAATATCTGCCTGAGGATAAATCAAAGACTTATGGATTAACAGCTTTGGCAAAGATTTCCAGACAGCCTAGTATTAACTGTGTTGCTTGGTTATTAGTAGGACAGTTATGCAGACCTATAATTTAAAAGAGCAATCTGAGCAAGGTAAAGGTAAAATGTACAGTTTGAGGAGAAAAGTTAGCTCAATTAAATGCTTTTTTTATAAGTGTCATGGTGTCTCTTTATTAGAAACCCTAAATAAGACAGAAGTTGGTATCAGGGACTGGCATATTGCTGTGATAGGCCTGACTATCACACTGGGGAAAAGTTTAAAGAAAACTTGATGCTAAATGGAATAAAAGGAGTGGTGACCCCAGGGTGAGACCCCACACAGCTGAGCCTCCAACTTGTAAAACACACACACACACACACACACACACACATACGCACACACACACACACAAACAAACAAAAAACAAAAACAAACAAACCAAAAAAAAACCCTGGTGGTACACACCTTTAGCCCCAGCACTGTGAAAGCAGGATCAGACAGATCTCTGAGTTTGAGGCCAGCCTGGTCTTCAGATCAAGTTCTGGGACAGCCATGCTTAGGTAGTAAATGAAACTATTGAAAACGGGAAACTGGCGAAAATGTATTTAAATGAAGTGGCCATGTTCCAGTTTTAGGAAGCAGCAAAACTTAGCAGCTTCCCTCATGTGGTTCTGGCTTTAGAGTCAAGGATATGAGAAAAGGGTTATGGAATCTCTAGAAGGCAGAGACCAGGTGCATGGCAGAGATATCCCTGCATGGAAGCCCAGAGAGACCTTTGCCTGAAGCTTTGAAGTAAAAGCCTGCATTGCCATGGAGACATCTAGATGTTGGAGATGCCAGAGCCCTGGGATACGAACCCAGAACAGCTGCCAACAGGGAGTGGAAACAGCCCAAGAGAAAGAAGTGTGTTGTAGTCAATAAAACTGAAAGGAGTTGGAGATCTGAAGAGTACTTTGACACAGGACATAATGATGCAGAGTTTAGAGTTTCCCCTGCTGGTTTTCTGTCTTGCCTTGGTCTAGTATTTCCTCACTGTCTTTCTTTTCCTCTCTTTTGGAATGGTCATGTATATCCTGTGCCATTGTATGTTACAAGTATGTGATCTGCTTTTTCATTTTGATTTTACAGATGGTTATAGTTAAGAGACTGCCATGAGTCTCAGAAAAGACTTTGAACTTTGGACTTTTGAACAATGTTGAGACTGTTATAGACTATGGGGACTTTTGAAGTTGAACTAAATGTATTTCTGCATTATGATATTTCTACAAGCCTATGAGATATGAGAGCCAGGGAGCAGAATGTGGTTGTTTGAATAGGAATGGCCCCATAGGCTCATAGATTTGAATCCTTGGTTATCAGAGAATGGCGGTATTAGGAGGTGTGGCTTTGTTAGAGGAAGTGTGTCACTGGGAGTAGGCTTTGAGGTTTCACAAATAGTCAAGCCAGCCCCAGTGTGATTCTCTCTTCCTGCTGCCTTCAGATCCAGATGTAGAACTCTCTGCTTCTTTTTCAAAACCACATCTGCCTGTGTGCCACCATGCTTCCCATCATGATGATAATGGGCTAAACCTCTCAACCTGTAAGCCAGTCCCAATCTATGCTTTCTTTTATAAGAGTTGCTGTAGTCATGGAGTCTCTTCATAGAAGTAGAAACCTTAATTATGACAAAAGGATACTAGAAAAAAGAATTGCAAACTCACAGGAGGCTGAGAGTATCCACCTCAGAGAATGAAAGTGGACTGGAAGAGATCAGGAACCAGCATCGTTACTTAAGTGAGTCTTTATGTTCTCTGAGGTTCTGTTTCTTCCTGGGGAAATAGACATCACATCAACCAGGTAACCTATGGGATAGAATACAAGGATGACAAAATCAATGTAGTCCTTCAACAGAGTGTATGACAGTTTCAAAGCCCCACGTTTTTTATGCAGCGAGATGCCTGTGATCCCCTCAGCAGAAGGTGCTCAGCATTCGGTCTTAAGAGACCACTCTGAGGACCAAGCTCTGTTCAGTGACTAGTTCTAGGGGAGAAGTTCCCCCACATTCTGTAGGACGCAACACCTCTAAGCAAAGATAGGAGATGTGTGAGGTAAGACAGAGCTAATGAGAAAGAAAGAAGTAGAGAGCCCCAAACTAAAACAGACATGAATGGATGAGTATACAGAGGCGAGACTGTAGATAAAATGCGATGGTCCTGGCTAGTGGCTTTTGTACTTTGCTGGGACGTGCTCTGACATCTTGTCCATACTTCCCCAACTCGCCAGAACACTGAATGGTCAGGTCAGGTCAGGTCCATAATCACCATTTTATAGCAAAGGAGACCAAGGGTTGAAGAGACTTGCTTTGTCTCCCCTGCTCCATCCTCCCACCCTGCCTACTGCCTTCCTTCTGCAAGCTGAATCGCTGTGGAGTAGGAAAAGTACTCTCATGAATCACGGGCGTACACCTAGAAACAATGGGTGGGAACTGAACTAAGACAGATCTCAGTCCCACATCAGGAAGAACTCCAATGCATGGGTTGTGCTCAGACAGAAAGCACTGCCTTTGGAAACTGAGTTTCTCACTGCTGGAGACACTTGAGTGCTGTTTGGTGGGCTGGAAAGGAGAGTGGACTAACAAAAACCCAATAGACCAGATGCCTTTTTGGCTCCTTCCCACACACTCAGGCTCATCATCTTAAAATCACTTTTCAAATTCAGAGAGGAAAGGCTCATTCTTACCCTCACCACATTTTCTTGCAGCAACCAAGCTGTCCCCAGAGCGAGCTTCGGCCTTTCCCACAGAGAAGCTGTCTCCGGCATCTTGGTACATGGATATCTCAGCAAGGAAGTGTCCAGAGCCTCCATCTTCCACAACAATTGGCAGCCTCTTCTGCCCATACAATCATGCAGTAGGGGTGGTAACCCAATACCTTACAAAAGCCCAACAGAATGAAATATAAACTACAAACCAGCACAGCTTCCCACACACGACATTTTGCAGAGAGAGCCAGTGGCGCGAGTGTTTAAGCGCCTCACAACGTCTGCATTGTACTGTGGAGTTATTTTTAATGAAGCTGTTATTATGCCACAGGAATGCAATAAACATCTGAAACCTGAAATTTCCTATTTTTATCGTCTCCCGTAAAAATTTCCAAAAAAAGTAAAAAAGATTTGTTTTCAAATGTAATGGGAATAATTGGATAGAGAGTTTCCAAGCCAACTTTCCACTTGCAGTGAAATCTAGAGAGTATTGCTTCATAAGCCACCAAAAATACGAGGGAAAGATGAAATATTACAGAATATTAAAATAATCAAAGATACCATACCTTAGAAGGAGCCACTGGTTTGCTGTCTCCAGATGTAGGTCAGCACAGAGGCCTCTTTTATATGATAATAAAGTATTCACAAATAATCAGGTTTTACCTGAGTAGTGATGTACTTCTGGATAGAAAAGCTGTCTATGTGAAATTCTGAACATGAACCCTGAGTGTGAAGAGCCAGTTCTATACTGGTCAGTCCAGAAGCATAATGCTATTCTGCGTGGTTCACAAAGACAATCTATCAGCCCCTGTTTCCTCTTCCCAAGATAAATCTTAGCTGACCCTTGCTGTAAACTGCTGAAACTCTCATGTAAAATACACAACCCTGAGGGTTAAGCAAATGTGCTTTGGCACACAGAGTTTGTATGCAGTGGTGTTTACCATAAAAGCTTCTGCAAGAGGAACCAGATCTTTACCATGTCCTTAAAGGTGCAGCTGTACAATAAGGTGACGCCCGTGCTGTGATCTCAGATTCAATTTTCAACTCTCACATTTCTTCAAAACATCCTTAAACTCAGGGACAGCTGCACTCCAAATCCACTTCTTCATTCTGCAGATGTCTTTTCCAGAACATTCATTTCAGTCGGAGGATCCAGTGCAAGCTTTCCCATGAGCAACTTCCAACATGAAATTCAGAGTGCCTGCCTGCCTGCCATCTGGCTCTGCCAGCAAAAAAGTGTTTTCTGTATAAAAGATCACAGCTGACCCATCCCCTAGACGAGACTTACAATCTTTCCAAGGATGCCATCAGTCTCCTCTTTCATTCCAAATGGATGAAATTGAAGATGGACTGCTAACCAGAGGTGAACAGTTTGGAGTCTTACTGTGTGTACTTAAGTTGGTTTTAAGTAGCGTAGGAGTTGGAATCACTTAAGAGTATCACTGCCCTTGGAAAGAAACAACCCAGTGTTTGGCTTTTGCTATGTGACAACTGGTTCTTTTTCAAAAATATTCTTGGGAACTCCATGTAACAGGAGCAGCCTAGGTTTCAGCTAGTTGTGGCATATACTGGTTGTTGGAAGCCTGATATTTACAGGCCGATCTAGAACTGGTTCATTTTCTGTCCCTCAGTAGCAGTTCCAGCCACAGAGGTCTATGCTAACATTCTCGATATGACCACATTGAGCATGAAAAAAAAAAGCAATAAATCAGTGAGTTGCCCCAATGCCTGGGCTGTGTGTATTTATAAGAATGAGAGGAGGTTTTAGTCTGGGTGCTGATTTTTCTATTTCTTTCTAACTGTCCTTGGTCATCATCAGAATAATGCACGGTATACTGACAAGAAAAAAAAAAATCAAGGCTGTGTGCCTAGAGATCTGTTTACTGCTCCCTCCTCCCACTGGAAATGTTTTGGTTGGTGGTTTTGAGACACTTAAGCCACAGGAGAAGAGATTCTTACTGAAACCTACCTGTCTTTGCTCTTTGTTGTGCAAAAATTGATGAAATGGGCGCCCATGAAGGCAGTAAGCAGTATTCTCATCTTTACCACACAAACCTGTGGAAACTGAGGCCATTTGGATACCAACTCATCAGCACAGAATTGAGCTTCACATTCTGAAAGATAAGATGTAACTATGCAACCAAGTAAAGATTCAGGACAGGACTGAATCTTATGGACCATATAACTACGACAGTCTGTCAGTGTAGCCCGTGTGCTCATAGTGGGTCCCAGTGGGATGATCTGGGAGGTCATGACTTCACCTCAGTGCATACTCTCTGGACGAGAAGAGCACCTGGACACACACTGAATGTACTCGTATGCCTGGGTGCACTTGCAGTGGCCAGAGTGTCACAGTATAAGCTGGGCAAGCTTCTCCATATGTCTCTGTCTTAGCATTTCCATAGAGCAAGCTCCTGCCCATGATGTTGTTGGGATGAATTAATACGTTCCCACCTGCTACAGGAAATACAGAAGGAATGTGTGTTTTGGCACCTGACCTGCACTACCGCCACTCCTGGGACAGAAATCTCCCTATGGACTCCCAAAACACAATTTCAAAAAGGGTGTGTCTAGAAAACAGCTGGGTGAGTTCCCTGTTCACACCCTTGTCCACCTCTCTGCCCCACTGTCCTGACTCTGCCCAGCACTGCTTCCACCCTGTTCCCGGTGGCTTGGAGATAAGCTTATAGAGAAAGAACTTACAATTAATTGACTAAGGTCATCTGCCTCTCAGCGTGAACATGTGACTTCAGCCAGGACCACATGAAACTTCAGTTGCAGGAAGAGCTTCCAAGCCCACTTTGTATCACAACTGTTCACCCACTGTTCTCAAGAGATTACTACCAGTCAGAGCTACCAACTAAATATGTGAGTTTCACTCAAAACGGCAATTGCCGTGACTGGTGTGTTTTATAGCGTTCAGCTTCATTTATGTCACAATGCAAATACAATGAAGTTGTCTTATTTCTTTTTTCATCAATTATATTTTTGTGAATAATAATAGAAAAAAACATCTCGCAGTTTCTGGGCAGACATTCTAGTGGTTAACACAATAGTTTAACGTCCTCTGACTTAAGAGTCCTTTCCATCTCTTTCTGAAGTTGTATCTTTTCAGTTGTATTTGAACTGCAGCTTTTGTGACCCCGGTGCCAGTGCATGTTTTGCCTTGTTCGCCACTAGGGGAGCTAAGGCTAACATCAGTGACCCAAGCTGTGTGATGGGGAGAGAGGGAGGGTAGAAGACTGTGAAGAGCGAGCCCACAGGAATGAGCACAGCAGGTGAACTTTGCTGAACACGGGGGCTCTTTAAAGAGTTCAAGATAACAATGACATGGTTGTCTGATAAAGAAATCGCACCCAGGTGGAAGCCTTCCATAGTGAGGTGCAAAGCCTCCTTTCTCTGAGATGAGCAAGAGGCATGTTCCACTCCTCCCTTGCCTCTTGGGAAGGAAGTCGTGTGTGTGTGTGTGTGTGTGTGTGTGTGTGTGTGTGTGTGTGTGTGTGTCTGTGTTCACGAATGCCTGTCTGTCTGTTGGTCTGTCTGTTTGTATGTAGCTGGGCATGAATGTATAAATGTGTGTGTATGTATGTATGTATGAATGTATTATGTTTATAGCTGGGCATGAATGTATGTATGTATGTATGTATGTAGCTAGGCATGAATGAATGTATGTATGTATATACGTATGTATGTTTGTATGTATGTATTATTTATGTAGCTGGGCATGAATGTATAAATGTATGTGTATGTATGTATGAATGTATTATGTATATAGCTGGGCATGAATGTATGTATGTTTGTATGTATGTATGTATTATTTATGTAGCTGGGCATGAATTTATGTATGTATGTATGTATGAATGTGTGTGTATGTATGCATGTAGCTAGGCATGAAAGTATGTATGTATGTATGTGTGTATATATGTATATATGTTTGTATGTATGTATTATGTATGTAGCTGGGCATGAATGTATATATGTATGTATGTAGCTAGTAGGATGCTACCCAAGGGTCTCATGCACACTAAGCACATGTTATACTTCCTGCTACAGAAGAGAAATTTGAGAAAAAAAAACACCTTCAACAAGTAACACAATCATAAGCACATGCTTTGTTTTCCTATTTAACAAAACCACCACTTGTAACATGCATTCCCTCATAACTATAGGGACAAGACCATGTCTGTGTGTATGTGTGTGTGCGTGCACATGTGTGTGAGTGTGCATGTGCGTGTGTGTGCGTGTGCGTGTGTGTGTGGTGTCTGTCCATAAAATCCCAGTGGCAGACCTGGGGAGAGGGAGGCACCAGACATCCCTGTTCAGACTCCACCACCAGCAGCAGCAGAGCTCTTCACCCAGAAGTCATGTTCCTGCTCTTACACCTTAGGAATAGGGCCTAAGTCACTGGTGACATGGACTCAGACACCAAGAGTGAGCCCGCTGAAGGGAGCTACGTTTTGTCACATCAGGTTCTGGCTGGTACTGTTCCAGGCAGGAGGCTGTCCTCCACCAGGAGAAAGGAAGACAGAAGGAAACAACAAACAGAAGGGTGACCTTTTACATTACCAAGCCCAAGGAGCAAGAAAGCACCTCACAGCGCTCAAGGCCTGGGAACCCTGACATCAGTTCATTCCTGTCAGCAGAGATGCCACAGTCACTCCCCAGAAAACACCTGCGAATCCATACCGCCAGCTCTTTTTTTCCAGAGTAACAGACCTCATGGAATTGGTTGCAGGATGGAGGGAGGAGAGAGATTGCTATATGGATCAAGGCTGAAGAGACTGTGATCCTGCAGCAGCAAATCACCCCCCTCACACCTCCACCCTCTCACTCCCCCGCAACCCCGTGTACAGAAGTACCGTTGCCATCACTTTCACTGGTGATGAACTCAGAGGGGATGTGGCAGGGAGAGAGGCCCTCGCGGATGCAATATCCCAGGCTTTCAGAAATGCAAAAAAAAAAAAAGGCATTGATTATGAGCACAACGGTATTTGATGGCTCTTGGCTGACTTATTGATACATTAGAGAAAGACAATGTGAGTCCCTGAAAGCTAAGCGTGAAAGTTAGTGTCTGCCGGGCGGTGGTGGCGCACGCCTTTAATCCCAGCACTTGGGAGGCAGAGGCAGGCGGATTTCTGAGTTCGAGGCCAGCCTGGTCTACCGAGCGAGTTCCAGGACAGCCAGGGCTATACAGAGAAACCCTGTCTCGAAAAAACAAAAACAACAACAAACAAAAAACAAAAAGAAAGTTAGTGTCTTCCGAAGGAACCTAAGAGACTCTTAATCTCCTGCATCGGGAAGGCCGAGATGCTGTGGGGAAGGGTGTAATTTTATACGAATAGCAGCTTTTCCTACAACAGTGTCAAGGAGCTAGTCAGATGAGTGGGGCTTTGCAAGTTAGAAGTGGACAGGACATCAGAATCAATGCTCCCACAACTTTGAAACTTTTCCCAGGGGTTTCTGGGTCTGCAGGTGTGACTCTTGTTTATTGAAGGACAACCTGAGTCACCCATGGATCGACACTACTTTCACTGCTCCCAGAGAAACCACACTCACGTTAGAATAACACACGTCAGGGGGTCGTTTGATAGATAAAGAAAGGATGAAGCACCTCTGGAACTACAGGACCAGACCAATACGTTTCAGCCAACCAAGATGGCTTATGGTTGGATCTGGGAGTGACAGGCCACAAAAGATGAAACATAAAATCAGAGAAGAACGGGCCTATTTACATGGAAGCAGCCTGAGGTGAGAGATGACTTGCCATCCTGGCGGGGCTCCAGAGGATGCCTTTATTATGGTGGTAAAACGACTCCATAGAACTTTGGAGAAAATTACAGCCACAACTAAGGTGAAATGCCAGCACTCTTGTGATATATGATAGAAGACTATATAAGATAAATCTTGTTGCTTGAGACAGTGTCCTAACCCAGAAACTCACTAATTAAAAGAGAGGTCAGTTCCTTAGCAAGAGAGTACAATAGAGTTGCTGGAATTCCTGTTCACAAGATCTGTGGTCATTTATCGAGACAATCACACACTGAAGATGCAGAATTTGCGAACGTTTTTTAGAAATGCTGAATGTGTGCTCTGATTTGACATTCATATCTCGAGAACTCCAGGCTGGTAGAATTCCCTAACTGACATGGAGCTTATATAACCAAATAACCAGTGACTCCCTGGCCCTCATTTAGGTAACAGACGTCTCCTGGGCCCACAGTCTCACCCAGTCCTCATTGTCCTGTCTCCAAACTGCACAACTGAAATAGATGCTATGATGCTTAGTTTAACTGCCAACTCAACCTTCAGGAGGTGACCTGCTGGGCTCATCCGTGAAGAATGGGAAGAACAGTCTAAAGTACCAAAATATGTGTATGAGAGATGATTATGCACCTGGGGAGAGGCAGAGATTAATGCCATCTTTAAATACCTGAAGGATATGGGGCTGATGGGTTCTACCATTTCTCACTGAAAATGCTACTTTGGACTTGACAAGAGTCAGGCAGATATTAAAGGATAACATTGGACTACATCAAATTCAGCCACATGGTAACTCTAGCTGAAGATGTTGTGCCAGGCACAGTATCTTTCCTAGAACCCATCGGGTGTCAAAATAAGTCACATTTACAACGAATAAAATGTTTCCTGTCTGTAAGGACCAGAGTTCATAATCCCAGTGGTCACAGTACAATAAAAATGGAAAACAGATTGCCTTGGTCCACCATATCAATGATGTCATGTCACTCAAACAGAATCAAGAAGAGGCAAGGACACTGGAGGTCATATAAAGTTATGTGCACTTCTGAGCATTTGCAATAAACAATAGGACCCAGAGACATAGCAAAGAACTTTGTGTGTTCTTTGATATTAATTTTTAATCATATTAATTGTACAAAATAAACGATTTCACTGTAACATTCCCATATGCTCATATACCTATGCTTTATGCTCATGCAAAAACTATTCCAAGGAACCTAATCTCACCTGCATCTTAGAAAACTAATCAAATTCTGCATCTTAGAAAACCCTTTTTGTAGTCTCATTTTTTTTAAGCAAAGACTTTTGAGAATCAGTGACCCAAAGAAGATAAGTCATTCTTTTTCCAAAGTAAAGGGCAAATTATCATTTTCTATACCCCTACTAAGAAGAAAGCATGGGGCTTGGAAGACTGCTCAGCAGAGAAAGTGCTTCCAGCACAAATTTGGGGGCTGAAATTCATAAGCCCAGCACCAGTGTAGATGTGGGGTGAGTGTTGTAGCCCACGTGAAACTAAGGGAGCAGAAAGAGAGGATCTCCGGATCCAGACAGCTAGCTGAATTAGCCTAATCAGCAAGCAGTGGGTTCAAGCAAGAGATACTGCCTCAGTGAATAAAGAGGAGAATCATTAAGGGAGACATCCAGTTTTGCTCTATGTGCACACATGGGTGCACACACTCAAATACACATGTGCCCACATAGCCCAGGAGAGGGACTACAGTACCTTAACTATGATACATCCAGAACTGCCATTGTCTTAACCAAAACCCAAAGGAAGATAAAAGTGGTTAATTTCAAATCATTATTAACAGGGCTAAAGGTCACAGCAATGCACACAGTCAGGAGGCCCAGACCTTTGCTATCCATCCTTGAAGTACATCCATGCAGTGGGGAGAAAGAGACACAAGCTTATTTCATGAATGTGGTTGCTTGGTATGGAGTAAAAGATGAAACAAACTGCCTCTGACTATAGATCCTCTAGGGTATGACCCCAAAAGAGCAGTAAAGAGGAATTCTCTCAGTAGGCAGAGGTTTCAGTAGCTTACCTTTTCAGCCATTCTAGCTCTTTGATGGGAAAGTGGAACACGGTAAAAATGTGAGTGGATTCATGGGCACTGGCAAGCAGGCCAGTGGGTCATCCAGGGATCTAGGAAGAGAAAGATTGAAAGATCATTCACAGATGTGTGGGAGGAAATTCGAGGACTGCATGCAGGGGTGTACACAAAGTATCCAGATTCCATATTGTATGTAGATACCCACTAAAAGAGCATCACTATGAAAATGAACTGGCTCAGCCAATCAATGTCAGCTATTCCTTGTGACTGGCTGCTCTAATTCTGATACAACTGGACATGGCCAGAGTAACTGTGGTAGCAGGAATGGAGACAAGACTACACATGAGTCTAAAGCATGGGTTCCTGGTTTGTAACGTTGACGTAACTTCTGCTGTGTCAGTACAGAAACCAAACCTGAGCCCCCAGTGTTTCCAGTCTCAAGGAGACCAGTTAGTCTGCTAATGCTAAAATGATTGTATACACCCTACCTGTAACCATAGCCTATCAGACAGTAGCCATAAGGCATAAAGCACAGTTTCATGTTTCCTTCTCACAGGCTTTCAGTCATTCCTAATATCCAAAGGCCAGCATAGGATCTGACCCATGGATCTTTGATTCTCCCATCACACAAAGTAACGTACATCCCCTGAAGTAAGTGTAACAAAGTACACAAGGTCATGGGATCCACTGAGTTTAGCACATTGCCAGGAACTGACAGCCTGTTAGAAAGAACTTTGGCTGGTGAAAATGAGATTCTAGCAGGGTGGTAAATGCTCTATCGAGGAACATTTTCAGGGCTGCAGTTTATCATCGAAATCAAGATACACTGGAGTGCAGAAACAAAAATGTAACATAGAGTTGCCCCAGCTTTGAATGCACAATGAACTCGGAAATAACTTGAACTCCTCACCATTACTGAACCGTACGGATTCAGATACCCTGATAATCAAAGGAATTTTTTATTTTTGAAAGAAGTCTCTGTAAGACACAGAATATTTCAAGCTCTGCTATGTACATGGACACTTTGATCTTCCTATTTCCCAGTACCCTGTGGGCAACAAAAGTAGTGAGCATCCTGGTGGGGTTGTTGACTCTTAGGATTTTAATGTTGTGAACAGACACCATGACCAAGGCAACTCTTATAAGAACAACATTTAATTGGGGCTGGCTTACAGGTTCAGTGAGGCAGAAGCATGGCAGCCCCCAGGTAGGCATGGTGCAGGAGGAGCTAAGAGTTCTACATCTTGTTCCAAAGGTAGACAGGAGAAGATTGGCTCCCATGGAGGAGGGTATCATTGCCCACTCCCATAGCAGTACACTTTCCCCAACAAGGCCACACCTTCTAATAGTGCCAGGACCTAGGCCAAGCATATTCAAACCACCACAACTCTGAATATTGAGAGAAGGTACATTTGCTTCTACATAATGAGGCAAATGAGGGTATGCTCGGTACCCAGGTGATCCACTGAGATGTCTCTTATTCATATTTCCAGAACTGAACAGGCATAGGTAAGTGCAGTAGCCATAGGCTAAGAAGGCCAGTGAGACCATGGGCTTCTGCTTCTCAGAAATGAATGACCTCACCAGCTAAACCACTCAGGCCAGCAGAAATGCCAAGCGATTGCGAAAGCACTACAGGCTGACAACGACTGTGAACTGTAGTTTAAGACAAGCTTTACAGTTTGTGGTTGACCTCATCGTGCCACCTCTTACTCCTCTTCAAAAGAGATCAACGTCCTATGGAAGTTGTACCCAAATTTTAGTCTACAGAACACATAATAAAATCTCGAACAGTGGTTACATTTCTGTAACCCCGTCACTGCGGAGACAAAGGCAGGAGGGCCAGACATTAACCAGGGAGTTCGAAGCCAGCCTGGAATATATGTGAAACCTTTGTCTTTTTTCTGTGCATGCTTTTTCTGGACTACAGTTGAGGAGTTTAAACTTGGGTTTATGGTCTCATCCTAGAAAGAAGCCCCGAATGAGTGTGTCAATCAGTGGGTGAAGGAAGAAATGAAGACCCTTCCAAGCACTGATTTTAGTCTAAGTTCTTCATAAAGTCAGAAACTAAGGAGAGATAGCTAACGGTAAATGTGATCACACAAACAGAAGGCTATCCCAGAAACCAGAGAGGGTGGCATGTGCCTTTAGTCTCAGCACTTGGGAGGCTAAAGCAGGAGTTCTATGAGTTGGAAGCCAGCCTGGTCTACATAATGAGTCCCAGGACAGCCAAAACTACATGGAGAGACCTTGTGCCAAATAAACACACATACATACATACATACACATACATACATACATACATACATACAAAAATGGAAGTCTTCTGGGATTACTTCAGTGTGATCTTGTTAAAAGAACAAAGAATAGATATGATAACAAACAGAAGCAGACTGATTTGTGAAGCTCGGTAATGGATACCAAGGAATTCAACCTTATTTTCTATACTTTATACTGTAAATGGTTTTTAAATGTTATTTAATAACTACCAGTTATTAATATGACCCAGCCAGGTCCCCAATAATTCAGGTAGAGTACTATGGATTTTTTAAATCAGCTTTAGCACAATTACTGGGCAAATTACCGATAATTTATTTTTCGATAAGTTAGACTGTTAATTCCCCAGCTGCATTTCCCAAGTACTTACTGTTTGAGTCTCACCTGGGTCATTTCTGCTCCATCAGTCTGTCCTTAGGGGGCATTTCACTCGGCCATGTGTTCTTGGTCCATCACATCTAATGGAGACTTCCTGTTCTCTTCGTCTCCTTTCTCCTTCTCTTCTTTTTCCTCATCTTTCTATCCTCAGAATCCCTACCTGCGACTCCCATCCCAGTAATTGAAACCCCACCTACCTCTATTCTCCCCAGTGGGAAAAACCACTTAATTTAACCAACGGCTTTAAATTGGAGAGCAAGGTACACACACACACACACACACACACACACACACACACACACAAAGTCTCCTATACATGAGAATCTGCTCACTAGGGGCAACCAGATCTTGGCATTCAGAATTTAGCATTTGTATACACAGCACCAGACCAATTCCCAACATTAGTCATACTTGAAAGTTTACAAAACAGGCAGAGTAGGCATCCGTAAGTACTGCCTAATCCTAAATAGGAAGCACTGCTTCCCTTTTCTTCATCCCAACGGTGCTGTCCTAGGCTCCCTTGGCAGCCCTGCACAGAAATGGAAGGCAGTCTTACCCTTATGAAGATGTTCTCATGAGATGCAGAAAATAAACAAGGTAATTAGCACTAGGAAGGCATCTTCGTGCTATCTGTGTGTTGAACTTGCTTTTAATCCCTCCTCTGAGGACACAGATGGAGCCTTTGGGATGTATAGCTGACTGTGATCAAAGAAGTGCAATGAAAAACATCACAAGAAAGCATCGAGCACACAATCAAAGTTGTGTGCATAAGCTCTCCCTGCACATGCTAACCCCGCCTAGGAAGTAGAAATGCAATCTCCCATCTCTCAAATCTAGCAGGACTTGCTTTGTGAAGTCACCACCATTGCAAGATTCTTTGTGAAGTAAGAATTCCTACCCCAGTGAGCGCGGAAGCGAGACGTCACTGGTTGGCCAGAGCCAGCTTAGCTCCTGAAAGGCTTCCATCCTGAGAAATGAAATGAGTTTGTATTATCATTTTATATTCTAAACCACAGGTGGGATGGACAAGTCAGCAAGATTTTTACAGAAGTATATGTGGCAGTGAGCTGGTGGTTATGGGAAACAACCCGTTGCTTCCGTTATTTCCCCTGGTCGTTCTGTTCCGGAGAGCAAGTGACACATCATGCTTAGTAAATGGCAACAGGAGCAGTGTTTGAAATAGATGACTAAATAAACCAATAAATAAATATCTAATAACTGGTCATCTCTATTTTACTTCACTACTTGTAAGGAACCAGAAGTGAATTATGCATTCACTGGGGTGGTTTTTTGCTAGAAGATCTACGAGGTGCAGAAGATGAAGCCAATGCATACCTTACATCCCATCATGCAAGGTGACTGGGAAGATCTTTATGCAGAAGCTCTGTTGTAAGTGCTTGGTTCTGGATAGGTCACGTGTGACACTCTAAACCAATCATTTTCACCAGAAGAGACTGCTCCGACGCTGGCATCTTGGCTCCTTCCTTAGGCTGAGGGTGCCAGCCTGCCTGGACTATGCACCAGTGGCAAGATTGCTTTTTATATGGAATCAACAGTAGGTGAGAGCTCTAAGAAAACGAAAGGGTTCTAGATTGTGGAGAGCTGGTGTCACAAGATGACAGCTGGCAATCTGCCAGCCCTAGCTTGGACATTTTTCTCTGTTGCTATAAATACTGTCTTAGGGTTTCCAAGAAACACAGAACTAATAGAATATTTCTATATATTGAGGGAAATTATTAGAATGACTTACAGTCTGTAGTCCAACTAACCAAAAAACA